>PVJX010006800.1:0-75113 GCA_004027295.1 Dolichotis patagonum
TTTTTCCAGGTCCTTCCTGATGAGCACAGGGTATGATATCATCTGTGGCACCAGTGAAAGTTGACTTATGGTTCCTCTGCTAAGTCCCATAGTGTGTCTAGTCGGTACTAAAGCTTTTAGAACTGCTAGTTGTTTTCTGGGAGCTGTAAGAGTCAAATGATACCTTCTTCAGGTTCCAGAAGAAAAGTACAAATCGTTCCACAGCTTTTGGCACCAGTATCTGTGGTCCAAAATCCCTTGGCTAAGAATGAAATATTTCCTAGCTTATATAGGGCCTATGCAGGTAACATTTGGCTTGGGAGTGCTGGTATCTGCACTCCTTTGAGAGAGAGATGAGATGGCTGACTGCAGGTGGAACATGGGTATTGCTGAGGCTTATGGGTTTGTTATCTGCTGTCCTGGAGGCTTCAGAGCACTGTGGGAGTGCCCCATCTCCTCTCAGGAAATGCTTCAGTGGAGAAGAGTCTTAGGGCACTGAGCTGAAGAACACAGATGTGCCCTTCCCTAAGTATTGAAGCTACATTCTTTGCATCAGTAGCTTCAATCCCAAAGCTATGGGATGGTTAGGAAACCTTGCCTGGATACTATTAGTCAAATTCTGCGTGGGGTAATGGGGATGGCAGGCATTGTGGCTATTCATTACTGCATTCCTAGAGCTTCAGGGCTCTGGCAGGGCTTGTCTCAGCTATCAGTTTCACCACAGGTACAACAGAGAACTTACAGCAGTGTCTATCATCCCAAGCTTGTAGGGCAGGAAGAACATCTCTCTGAGGTCATGCTGGTAGAGCATTGGTGTACGAGGTTCTTGGAAACTGTTCCTGGAGCCGTGGGACTCAAGAAGATGCTCTCCCACCATGCAGTGCACACGCAAGAGTAAAACTGGGACCTTGCAACAGTATCCACCGTGTTGAGTCTGTGAGGTAAAGAGAGACTTTCCCTAGATCATTGTGGAAGGACATAGGCACTGTTGTGGTAAGAAACCAGTACAGCCTACTGGTTAGGACTTTTCCAGTCTGGCTGCACAGGCACATGTGAATCCAAGATTTATAATGGTGGCTACAGTCGCAAAATTGTGTTCTGAGAAGGAAGATCCTCCCCTGTTCTCATGATTTGAGTCAGCATGGGTGGGACTCAAGCTGTAGGACACTAAGAGGAAGGAATCCCTATCCTTCACCCAGTGAGGCTTTCACCAGCCCAAGGCCTCTGCGGGGGCCAAGCACTCTCTTGCCACCCTTTCAGCCAAGATGGCATCTAGCAGTGGTTCTTGTGAAGATTTCAGATCTAGGGTTTGGATGAGGTCAGGAGTGAATACATTGTTTGGATCAGAGGAGTCACTTTTAGACCAAATCCCTGCATTGGGTTTAAAACTTGCAAATATTACAAGTTTCTCCTACAGTTCAGGTAGTAAGTCAGCTACTATTGGGGTTATTTGCACTTTCTTACTTTATCCCTGCAGCAGTATCCATTTCCTAGATCTTGGGCCTTGAAACCTGGTTGAAGTTATAAAATGCTTCGTGATTTTCTCGTTACCTTTACTATTATCTTTGCTATTTAGAGTTGTGTCAGTTCTTTGTGCATTCCTAGTTCTTCCTCTTTCATTCTATTTGAAACATACTTTTTTCTTTGCTGCCCTGACTGTTCTGTTCTGTCTCATTGAGCCAGAGTGTCCTACAGATTTAGGACCAGTGGCTACCAGGGCCACTGAGTCCTATGTGCACTCACTCAAATCATGGGAATTGAGCAGATCTTCCACTTCAGAGCACAATTCTGGAGCTGTATCCACAATTTTGGAGTGTATCCACAATTTTGGATCACACTGCAATCATTTTGACTTGACTCATATGTGAAACCATTTTAAACCAACTCTCTGGGGTGGAGGATGTCTTTCTTTTTCAATCTATAAGGTTTTAAAACCTCACCTCCCTTTGTGATCACCTTGTGCCAAGATATCTTTATGTGCGCACCTCTCTTCTTCCATCCTGAAAGACAAAATTGTAAGTTCTGGATGGGCTAGCCCTTCCTTAACTCTCTTATTTCTCTCAAGACTGTTGTAATGGCTACTATTGCTTATGTATCATGACTTTCTTTTGATGTTTTTCAACTTCCGTAACTCAAAGTTTTTAAAAACAACTGCATTAGAAATGACCAGAAATCCCTCCTTTTCTGTAAAATGTATAACATTGGGTTAGATTGCCTTCCTCAAAACTTCCAAATTTTTCAATTCTTTTGAAAAATAAAATGGTGTTAGTTAATATTCATCATTCATAGGTTGGACACATAGATTATTTTTCGTATTTCCCCAGAAAGAGAATGTTTATAATACATTACATTTCCACAAAGATGTATGACCCTGAAAAGTTTAAAGCAGTGTTTGAGTAACCTGATGTTCATAGGTTTTGGGGGGCCTGCTTTATTGCAATTATCAAACTCCATGTCAGATCAAATTCTACAAAAAAGAAAACATATTCTTTGTCTTAGCTGCTTTTTTTCCATTGCTAAAACAAAATACCCAACACCTATAAGTTAAAGAAGGAAAAATGTGGTTGAGGTCACAGTTTGTAGAGATTTCAGACTATCATCAGCTGGCCTTAGGGCAGGATGACACAACAGAGGGGCATCACAGAGGAGAAAGAGTTCATGTCAAACAGAAGGCAGAGAAGCAACAAACAATGAACAGTGGCAGGTCTACCTCCTCTATCTTCCTTTAAACTATTCCATCGAGGTTATAAATCTACTCACGGCGCTGCCCATACCCAGGGTGGAGCTTCCATTATCTACATCCTGAACTATAAACTGTCACACGTAAGTTATCACACAGCCTTAGTCCCAGTACCTCAAGCCCTAGATCTAGCCACCACCTCAGAAAATCCCTACCCGGGGACCCATGAATCTTTAGGGACCATCTAGATATATTCCATGACAAGCTTTTAGCTCAAGTAGCAGCATTACTTATGAAAGGAAATGCCTGAGAAAACATGTGGTTTTGTGTGAGGCACATTTGAAATGAAGATTCAAGGCTTCTGGTAAAGGTTGAAGTGATCAAATCATTTCAAGCCTCTGAAGTTTCTACTTCTCAAAAGTTAGGGAGCTGATCTAACTCTGCTTTCAAATATGACCTTAAAAACCTTGAAAAAGTAGATGAACCCACCCACCACCAAGTTAGAGTTAACTCGCTGGAATCTCATTTTTTAAAGAAAAATTCATGCAACATTGTTTTATCTGCTAGATGTGTAAAACATTGCGGCAGGCACTCTCTGAGCACATCTAGATTTAAAATCCTGAGTTTCTTTTTGAGTAACATTCTCTGCATTTGCAGAATCTGGATCAGCAGGAAGTGTTAGTTCTCAGAATGAATATGTTACGGTACTTTCTTTAAGCATAACTGATTAATACTGCATAAAAATAAAATTATTTAATTATAGTCTATATCTTATAAAATTGCTAATCATATAGACATAAATATATATAAATATATATATATATACACACATATATATTTATTCGTACATAAAGTTTACTTGATTCTACTTGACTTTTAACCACAGCGATTTTGGAAAAGATGATACCAAGTTACCTGAGGTAATCAAAGGTAAAAAACAAAAACCAAGAAGAATAAAAATATATTGCATGGAAGCAAGTTTAAAATATACTATTACATTGTGTCCTAAAAACAGTCAATCTGTATTCATTTTTCCACTTCTAGTCCTTGCAGCCTTGAGCAAAAACACTTAACTCAGCCTAAAACTTTGTTTCCTTTTCAGCAAAATGGAGATTAAAACTAACTTTTAGAACTTCAAGCAGGATTAATAGATATAATACCTGGGAAACATTTATCAGGGTGCTTCTCACGTGACAATTAATTGATAGGTGATAGGATTATATTGACTGTGATTTAGTGATACGATCTTGCTTTCCAGTGTTTATCCTGTGGGCACCAGCAGCAGTGTGGCCTGAGAAGTCACAAGAAATTCAGTCTCAGGTTCACTCCCTACCTCCTGCATCATAACCTGCAGTGTGACAGGATCACTAAGTGACTCATGGCTCATACATGCTTGAAAAGCACGGATATGGAAAACAACCTGGAACTCAACAGCTTGACAGAATTTATAGTAGTAGTAAGCCAGGAAGCTGGGAGCACTGAAGGTTGGAAGGTGATATGCCCACTGTCTCTCTCTCCTCGTCCTAAGGACATGTCTAACAGGGAGGTGTTCGGGTTTTCTGAATTCCACTGCAGTGTTCTTTCTCTTACCAAAGCTGTACCTGAGAGACTTTTTTAAAGCACACTGTCATGTTTACCACTTAGTAAAAACAGCATCATAATTCCGGGGTTTTTCACACTTTTAATTATTCAGCTGTTTTGTCACTGTTTGAGGAATTATTACAAAACTTATGTCTAAAATGTTTCTGATTAATGAGTATTTAGACAACTAACCAGATGTAGAATGCATTGACTGCTTTGGGTAAAATTAAACATTGATGAAACATATATTTGCACAGAAATAATGACTCATATTTGTGTAAATAATAACATCTATTTTCCAAATCATCTAGGAAAAAAACTGAAGAGAGGTTGACAGAATTACCATGTATGTATGGTTTACTAGACACATCATTTTTAAGTGCATTTTTTACATTTGCATAAAAGTATTTTATAGCATCTAATACCACATTAAAATGACAGAAATGTAATTAGGCAAAAGAATGTGGATAATATCAGTATATTTTCAGGACATGTCATACTTTCAGAGCTCCTTTGTGGTTCATGGAAAGTGCATGTATTTAATACAGTCTCCTGCAGTACTACAGTTATGCAAAGTGTATTCTGATGTATTCAGTGATTTTAAGATTTACATTTTCCCCCACATTTTATCTTCTCTGAAACTGAAAACTTACAATCAATGGTATATCACAATTTGATTAGTAGCACCTTTTCTGTTTTCGCTACCGATGGTATCTTAGGTTTAGTTAAGTAGGAATATACAACCCCTAGTGAACTTAATCCTAGTTCACAGGATTATCACAATGAATAAAAAAAATGGAACTGGAAGGAGATATCATCCCCCACTAGTGCTCAAGCAAGAAGAGGAGGTGGATAAATGAAAAGCAATGAGATTAAATAAAACAAGAGTCCATAGTCATAGATTTTCACACAGCTAAAGGGAAACAATGAAGGAAGATGAGACAATATACAAGTGGGATAAAGAAGGAAGAAGAATAAAACTAAAGAAGAAAAAATGAAGCATCAAGTGGAAAATATGACCAGTATGCTCACTGTTGTGAAGATCGTTCCCAGAGTATAGTATACTATAATAAGCATTCAACTTGCTGCTTCTTTTTTCATTACACACATTGGTTGGTAGAAGCCCTGGATGATACGCTGGAAGAGATGTTTTCAAGAACTTTCTAAAGATGTTTTCTCTTCTTTAGCTTATATAAGTGGATGCATAAGTCTCCACCAACATGTATTCCCTTAAAATTCTCTTTATATGCATCCTGCTTTTAACTCACTCAAAAAATCACCACCAGAAACTTACATGATTGCTGTTTTTTTTTTCAGGTAATAACAAGATTATCAAACAAATCTACAGTCTCACAGGTATGGATTTTTTAAGAAAGAGAATTATGTAGCTAAAACCTGGAAAGTTTCCAATATATTTGTCTTACCCTTCAGGATTCTAGGGGCTTACTTTTTACCCTAATTTACCTCCTGGTAATAAATGTGGTAACAGACTTTCATGAGTTGAATATAAAAAGGTATAGAAATGTATATCTCTACTGGGAATATTTTACAGTAATTGTTATAGAATACTGTGGTGCCAAAACCTGAAAAAAGTAGCAAAGACTTGAGCTGTTGATTTTATAAATGCTTTCATTGTGTTTGAAAGTGATAACCAGATTTTTTTTCTTGTAAACATTTGGAAATATTTGAGCTGCTGAATCAAAATACCTGACACCTTTAACTTAAAGAAGTTTATTTGGCTCACAAGTTCTGAGGTTTTAGTGCATAGTTAGTCTCCCTCAAGACAGAGGTGAGAAAAGCTGTTCATATCACAGTGTCTGGAAGCAGAGAGAAAAGAAAGAGCCACAGATATGACAGATACATAGATGATAGATAGATAGATAGATAGATAGATAATAGAAAATAGACTCTCAAAAGGCAACCTCTAATGACTCACCACTTCCAATAAGGCCCCTCTCCTAACAGTACATTCAGCTACAAACTCAATCGGTTAATCCACCGATGAGTACTAAACCACCCATGATCTAAGCACCTCCCAAAATCCCTACCTCTGAGCATATGAGACTTTGTAAACCATTTTAGATCAAAACCATAACAATCCAGTTTTTCACAAGTATTCATAAGGTCTGAAAATATGGTTCAGAAAGTAGTTTAGCTCTTAAGATAGTTCCAACTTTAAGGTACCCTCCACTATTATAGAATTTTTTGGAACAGTGATTTGTCAGATTTAGTAGCTAGACTTTTGTTAATAATTATCCATTGACAGCAAAGCCTGTGAACAAGTCTTTTCTTTGTGGCTTATTAGATTCTACTTCAAAGTTCTTTCAAACTGAATGCAACAGCTTTCACATACACAGAGGAACAAATTGTACATTATCAAAATGTTGATAATTTACTGAAAGAAGGGGTAAATAGTGGTTTTTTTTTTGGAACCGGGGATCAACTCATGACCTCGCACTTGCTAGGCAGGCGCTTAAGCCACTGAGCTAAATCCCTGGCCCAATAGTGTTTATTTTTAATACTGTATCATATTACATTGAGAAATTTCTTTAAACCTCCTCGAAAAACTCTGTGCTTTTGACCAAGTTGCTCTCTGGAGTCGCTCTCTGATTTTTCTCTCTCACTGCCACAAAATCCCTCATCATCAAAAAACAAAATAGTCTTTATGTTTCACTTCTTCTTCCCAAATAGCCTTTCCTCACAGTGGTGCTGAATTTGCCCCAAACTTTTTACACTTCCTTCCTCATGAAGAAAAATTTGGCTTTTTAAAAGTCACCCTTTCATGAAACTAAAAAATGAAGAGCCCTCCCAATAATACAACAATTTTAACTTTCAAACACATGTTCTTCTGTATAATTTAGGCTGAGGTTCATGTTTTAGTGTTAAAATCACAATAATAACAACAATAACAAAGGCATTAAAATAATAGATGTTTCTTTCTTTCTTACTCACAAATCCAGAAAAGGAATAAATGACTTAGGTGCATCAATATGAGTCCTGAATTTCTTCTTTCTGGTTCAGTACTCTCAATATGTGGTTTTCTTCTTCAAGATGTCCTTATTTTCCAAGGCAGTGGAATATCCATCCATTGTACCTGTATTCCAGACTACAAGTCAAAAAAAACATGAAAAGTTAGACAGAAGTGCTCATGTGCTTAGTAGCCTTTCTAAAGTTACTTCAAAACCTTTCCATTTAATTCCCAGAACTTAACCTCATAGCCTAGGCCAGTGGCAAGGAAAGAAAAGTGATCTTTTGACCAGTTCATTACTAATAATTCTACTAAGAAAGAAGGAAATATTTCATAAAAAGAGGCAACCAGCACCTGCCCTGATATAAATGTTGTTTCCAACTTTTTCCTGATCATCTTCATTGCAGGAGCAAGTGCTTATTCAGTACTTTTTTCCATATAGTTAAGTGCTTAATTTCCATTACTTAGTAGTATTCTTAGTATTCATAGTATTCTTAATGAATAGGCAAATAAATCTTAACCTCTATTAGTTATATTACTTAACCAAGAGGTCAGCTAATAAGTCACTTACAGCTCGTAGGACTTCTTGGACGTGTAACTGAAAGTCAATGAATTTGACTGAGATTTTGCTCTGCTGCGTCTCTAGTCAAGATACCTTTGACTAGATAAGAGACTCAATAAGAGTCTGAAGTGGCTATTCCAGCAGAATGCCATGAGTCAGATTTGAGATTCCTGTAACTATAAGTACAAAAACCCCATTGCCTTCATGAAAGCAATTGCCAGGGATAAAGCGAAGGGTTGAATCAGAAGACAAGAAATCTGTGGAATTTCATGGCAATGTGTAACAGGTGAATCCATCTGCATAAGGGATGCAGATTTTTCTCCACAAATGACCAGAAAAAGGTAACTAGCACTCCTGCATAGAAGGAAATATGGGCTATGTCCAAGCACACAATAAATATAGGTCCAGTCTGCAATGATAGTGGGTAGGACATTTAATTCTTTGTATAAGTAACGTCTACAAGCAGTTTGCCCAAGGCACCAAATCTCCTTGACAAAATGAAGTATGAAACTTAACCTTCTAGAAGTACAAACATTACATATGATACTATTTGGAGGATTCTAATAGAGCAAATAAAGTCTACATTGAAGAGTAAAATAATGAAAATGTCAATGCTAATGTGGTCAGAATTCTAAATAGACCATGTATTCATTGTTTTTCATTTCTTTCATAAATTTACCCTGTTGCATCTTTAGCTAACTTAGTGAAGTTTTCTATTTCATGAAGCTATATACAAATATTCCCTTCAAATTCTGTGTGAGGCCAATTTCAATTAAAATACAGATTTTATTTAACAATTAAATGCCAAGTTGTATCAGTCAGTGCTTACTAGAGAAATAGATTTAATTGAGATTTACAAATTTATAAGAATTTACAAGATTGGTTTCCAATATCTCCCCATAGTCAGCTATACAGAAGTGCAAAAGAGCTCTCTGTGAACTGGAGACACAAAGTATCCAGTTGAAGGCCTAGTACTCAATGTAGTGTCCCATGCAAGTCCACATCAGGAGGCCAAATGGTCTGCAAGAGAAGGCTGAAAGATCTGTGCCAAAAGGCTGAAGAGTCTGTAATGGAGGCTGAAGTCAGTGCCAGAAGTCTGGAAGTGACATCCAAGGTGTAGGTGAGGACTGGAGCTCCTCTGAAGAAGCAGAAGTGACCTTTCCTTCCTCACTTCCCCTTTATTCCATTCAGACAACAAGCCTATTGGTTGGTGTCACTCATACTCAGGGTGAGACTTCAGGAAATTTCTTTAGCCAGAAATATGCTAATAGGTATTTCTTACATTGCTACAATCAGTTAACTATCACATAGGGGAAACAAAACAAAAAGATAAAAGCAACACTAAGCTATCTCAGTAAACAACTTATGCTTTACCACTATTTAAAACAATCGTTATCTAGCTTAAAAGAAGATTCTAGGTGTACCAATTCATTCAGAAAATTTAAACCATTTAGGGATATGCAAACAAATGTATAAGTAAACCGTTTATTTCACTTATCAGCTACACTGTAAAGTGAATGGAATATTGCCTGTGAGTAACTATATTGTTTGTTTTATACATCATTACAACTATTATAGCAAAATCGAAATACGCCGGTGAACCAGCTGTTTGTTGAAGTCATAACTGTGACAACTCAAGAAATTTACATAATAATCTTAGGGATGTTCAGATTTAATCTCATTTTTATTATGTTATTAATAATCATGTGTAAGTGATTGTATCTTGAAAAAACTGAGGCATGGATAAAGTGAATCAGTCTTGGAACAAATCGACCTCTGGACATCCCCAGAGAAGCCAGGTCTAAAGCAAAGCAAGAAGCAGTATTATAGTGACTTTCTTTAGAATCACTAAGTTAGTTTTGCTGCCTTCTCTTCCCTTCTCCATCAGCACTTCAACTGTCTCTTCCTATCTTCATTTTTTTTTCTTAGCTAATAATACTGAATGACTCAGCCTAGAGTTCCAGGGGTCTTAGAATGAGTTTTTGCAAAGCCTATTTTTCTCTTCCCATCCCAAGGCGCTTCAAAGGGAGAAGTGCAGGTGGTTTGCTCTATTCCTTATTAGTGATGTATGAGTACAAGAAGAGAAGGAAGCCAAGGAGCTGAGAATGCTTTGTATCTTTCTCCACCTATGTGATCCAAAATACAAGAGACTTTCATTCTTAAAGGGTAGTAGGATTTTGCTGGGTAAGCTTTGTTTTGTAAAGTTCTGCTAAAGATCTTGGAATTTTAGAGAACAAAGCCCAAAATCCATCATTGGAATTGAAAATGCCCTTATTCTTAAGAATATACCATCTAATGTTTCATGTGACTAGCAGACTAAAATCTATAAGCAAATCTTCTAAAACGCACCTTTCACACAGCTTCCCTGCTGGGATGATTTAAAAGATGGAGCCAAGGATCAGGGACTACCATTACAGTGACAGAGAGGGGAACCTTAATATCAGAAGTGAGAGACTTTTTATTCCCTGAAAAACTCCTAGCAAAATCTGCAAAGACTTCAGTCAATGAAATCCTCTAAACGATTTGATTTTCTTCATTGGGACATCCAGCATAAATGGTACATATCTGTACTAATCTTCTTTATCCTCTGATTTAGTCAGAGCCAAAGGGAAATGGCAGCATCAACAAGAGACTCCCATCCATTGTGGAAGATGAGGAGGAGGAGGAGGAGGGGGAAGAAGAGGAAACAGCATCACTGTCTCCCATCTACACAAGACCATCCTCCTCCTCACGCAACAAGAAGGTTGGAAACAATAAAAGCTACCTAGGGTTAAGCTTAAAGCAGTTGGCTTCAGGAACGGTGCCATTTCACTCACCCATGAGAGTCTCCAGTTCAAATTCCCCCAAAACCAAGCAGGACACTGACCCTCCTAATCACAGTAAGAAAAAAGAGAAGAACTTGAAATTGCAACTTTCCACTTTGAATACTGCTGGACCCCCAGACCTCAGTCCCAGGTAAGAGTTTCCATCATCTAACTCTTTCCCAGGTGAAAGTAGCTTTACTATAGACTAGTGTATCTCCAGTAAATCACTCAATCTTTGGGGCCTTTCTACTACACAAGTTCACAGCCTGGATTCATTGACTTCCCTGAATTTTGTGTGCAACATTTTGAGTATTTGAGTAAGTGTGTGAATGGTATGAAAACAAACAGTTTTTAACATTTTCAAATGGATTCATCCTGTTCATTCTCCCTTTGGAATGCTTTATCTGTACTTATTAACTGTGCTCTCCTACATTGTGATTTTATACTTTATAAACTTATGAAAGTAAATGAGATGGAGCAAAGTCCCTCAGGATTATTCCAGTAATGCCTCATCTTACCAAACGTTTGAGGGAGCAACAAACTGAGGTAATGAAGCAAGGGAGGAGCTGAGTCTCATTTTCTATTCTGTCTCATTATTTTTAGTAATTGAAGCTTACTTTCATTCCTTGTCTCTTTAATAAGCATCAGGTTTGTTTGTTTGTTTTTGTGGTGCTGGGGATACAACCCACAGCCTTGTGCATGCAAGGCAAGAACTTTACCACTGAGCCACACCCCCAACCTTTGGTTTTATTTTTAATTAAAAATGAAATTACTTTAGAAATTTAGAAAAAAAAACTTAGAATTATCTCTATGTTATACATTAATATTTCAAAGATATTAAATACTGAAAGCAGAACTCAAACTTGGTATTCTACTCATAAACTAAGAGATATTTGTGATATAATTATTGACTTCAAGAACACGAATTATCCATTAAGAAAGAATATTAAGGAAGGAAAAAAGCAAACCAAGTTTAGTGAAAAGTAAGTGAATATTAAATATACAGAGATTCAGTTGAGGATGGTTAATTTGAAAACAGTGCTTAACTCTTCTAGTTTTTAAATTTTTACTAAAATAAAAAGTAATACATTTTAAAAACAAGGTATATGTATCAGATATGCAAAGAAAGACTTGTATAGAGTATGAGCCTACATTTGTTTATAAAAGGTACATTTTTCTTTACATACAGAAAGACTTTGAGGACATATATCCAACTGTTGAAAATAGTGGTAACTTACAGGTGACTTTTGTTTCCTGTTTTTGTGGTAGCACCATGCTAACTATATGGCTTATGTGACTGTTTAGTGTCTGAAATATTGTTAATGTAAATTAAGATGTGTCAATCATAAAATGTATTTTGAGTTTTGAAGAATTAGTTTTTAAGAGGAAATTTATTTCATTAGTAATAAAATTTAATATAAACATTAGAAATTAAATAGAAACATTTTTAAATCTTCGAGACATAACTAGGATTCATGAATATAAGTTCACAGCCAACTGATCTCCTTTCCTTTAAATAGAATTGTTGATGGCATTGAAGATGGAAATAGCAGTGAAGAAAGTCAGACTTTTGATTTTGGCTCTGAACGAATGAGACCAGAACCCAGAATTTCTCCTCCCCTAGGAGGTAAGTTCTTCGGCCTTCTATCTTGGTGTGATATTTCTTTCGAACTTGTAATGTCAATTTGGCAGGTTCTTTTTCACTTTATTGCTCTTGGAATTTTCTGCCAGTCATAGAACTCCACCAATTCTGTTGAATAATTTGACCTGAGGCTGTACCTTTTCTAAATTATTAAGAAATTATTTGTAATTTTTTCCTCTGTCCAGGCTACATGTCTTTCCACTTAGTAAACAAGGTAAATAGTATCCCAGGAGAGTCAAATTAGTTCTATTCATCAGTTAGTGCTATGATTTCCTGTTTTAAATTGAGATTAATGCACAAAAATATTATCTAAAGGAAATGCACTGTAAGAACAATAACTATATTTAACCAATTTATTTGGTGAGAAGTTACAAACTTGCAGTCTATCTAAGGATAAACAACTTCAGAATGATGTTAGCATGTTCAAAGTGATAGAGAACTATATGAAACATTATCCTTAATGATAGTAAAATAATGTAGATACCCCAAATCTCAGCCCAGACCACTCCACACATACTCAATCATGAGTTTATGGCTTATATTTTTTTTAAAAAAAAAGAATCGGTCAACGTGATTAAGGGCAGAATTGACAAACTTTATAGATACATCTGTATTTGATAAAAAGAATAATGAACAAGTACTAAATAGGTATAGCTAACACAAAACAATGACCAGCCAGCTACCTCATAAAAAATGGGCAATTCACTGCCCACTTTCTTCTCCCCATCTACCAAATTTTGGGATCTTTTGGTGAATTTTCTGTTAATTAGCAAATGCCAGTATGGCCAAGACTAAGTTGAAGAAAGACATTTGAATTTATAATCTGGACTAGGGAGTGAGGGAGTCTGTTTAGTAGCTTTCTAGTATTTCATCTCAGTCAACAATTCTTCTATCACCTGTCACCTTCTGAGGAAACTGGAAGGTCCTTGAGAGACTTTCTTTGGGACCAAAAAGAGGAGAAGGGCAAAAGAGGAGAAGAAATGAAACCTTGGTTCATTAAGTCAATTGAATTATGCCATTTATATTACCATTCGTGGGGCAAAAGTCAAAGAAATCCTATCATTATCAACCTAGTATATTTGCCATGGAAAGCCAGTGCTGTTTTAAATTGGTAAGTTTTACTTTTTTGACTCACCTGGTTTTTTACTTTTTTGGCTCAGGATCTCACTCACAATGTCTGTACATGGATTTTTGGCTCCACACCCTCTTAGCTTCCTCCTGTCCCTTACCCCATCACCTATCCTTACACTCATCCATTCAAACAACAGAGGCTCTTCACTCTTTCCTTTTAAATATCTCAGTTCTGCAAACTGCCAAGTTTCTGTCTTTACTGCCACTGCTTTTTCTTAGCCACATCCATTCTGTCTCTTTCCTGTGTCGCTACCAAAGTCTCTATTCTGGTGTCACACTGTGTGCCATACATGATGAATATATTTAGTATACAGTGCTTAAAACTCTGAAATGGTTGCTTAGTGCCCTCGTTAGGAAATGCAAACCTATCACATAGGTATTTGTAAGTATCTCTGTTCCCTGCCAGATTCTAAGCTCTATTAGGGTCAATTCTATTTCATTTAGTGATGTTTCCTATAAAGGAGTCCTGGCCTATTGTACTATAGCCTACCACCAATTGTCAAGTGAATGGGTTATCTCTGCAAAATATCTCTACAAAACAAGCTTTTATCACTCTGCTTTGGACTGTTCCGAGTGACACTCCCACCCCCAGCAAGTTTTCTACTCATAATTGATGAGAATTAGTATGATTAGAGAGAAAAAAGTAGAAACTGATCCTGTCAAATCTTTTCCATTCAAACCAGCACTGATTCATCTGTACTTTTCGTTCTGGACAGAAATAAATGTACCTGGAAGAGTAAGGTAGAGAAACAAGTATAGAAGAGAAAACCAGGAAATGGGAGAAATTATCTTTTAGAGTAACCCAAGAGGAAACAGGAAATGTACAGTAGATGAAATAGATTTAGAGAAAACATTGTCATTGGTATAGCAATTATTGTTTAGAAAGGAAAGAGAGAAGAAAAGGAACATCCTTTTTCTGTAGCATGGGTACTGACTGTGTTAACAATTTTAGAGAACAGGCAGAGAAGAGAGAAATATGTCATTTTGGTACACCGTGGTGATTGTGTTCAGGGGGGCAGGAGACTTGCCATGGATAAATCCAGTCAGAGTCACCACCAAGACGTGCGCCTGGTTCCAAAGAGTGTATCAGGCACCGTTCAGAGAAACTCATGAATCTTGTGTTAGCCTAGAAGGCAAAACTACAATGTTTAGACATTATGAAAGGTTAGAGGTGATAGCTCAAACTTGCTCTCATATTTCAAATTTCCTGATTCTTAAATGAAATTTATTCCTAAACAGCTCATTTCTGTGTGTGTGTGACTTTTCAGACCCAGAGATTGGAACTGCTGTTCTCTTCATCAAAGCAGAGGAGACCAAGCAGCAGATAAACAAACTCAACAGTGAGGTATGAAGTCTGTCTTTGGTCATGCTGGTGTGGTAAGAGGAGATATAAGTCCACTTACCAGCAGGAGTAGTAGAAGATAGAAGTCAGAAGCACGTGCTTCCCATTAGTGCACCAGAAGGTGGACTCTTACTCAGCCCTTCAGGGAGTTCCACGACCTTGACAAGTCACTTGTCCCCTATCTCCATCTCCCTATGTATAAGAAAGGGATAATAATAATGCTTAACTTTGGGACCATTGTGAAAGTTAATGACATAATTCAGGTAAATCACTTAACATAAAAACCACTAAAGTTATAGGTATGGTAATATCATAAATACATTGATGTTTTAATTGGTACTTTTTCAATTTTTTGTGTTCTTTGATTTGAACTGATTTAAAGTAAGATCATTATTTCAAAGAACAATGTTATTTTTCAGAGTCATCTAAATGCCTAAATTTTATTCTTTTGCTAACACCTACTTGCTGTATAAATTTGGGCACTTTAATTCTATGGGTCATACTATCTATCTATATAAAATAAATTTTTATTACTTTTGTCTCATATGAAAAACTTGCAATGTAAATAAGTAAGTGAATAAAATAAAGGAGAGATTATAGGGAACCAGAAGATGGAGTCAAGGAGATGGGAAAAGGATCAGGAGGAAGGGAAAGTGAAAAGGAGATGTTAAAGACATTGAAAGTCATCAAGATACGTTATTATATACAGGTACCAATTCCCCAGAGCAACATCATTATGCTGATTATAAACATTCACTAATAAAAAGTTAATTATTTATAAACAACTTTGCTGATTACCCATTTTAAGTATAATTTAATGCGTTTGAACAATTTAATCACTATCACCAGTGATAATCACTATCACCCGGAAACATTTTTAAGTTTTGTTTATGAGCCCAGTAATGACACTCATACAAACTTACCCTTAATCCCTATTCCTGCATCTATCCCATCAACCATTTCTCTGCTCTCTATTTCAGTGAAATTTACTTTTCCTACCCATTTAATATGAATAGAGGAATTTCTTGAGTTTAATCCTCCTAAAAACAATAAATAAAAATGGTTTCTGAGAATTGAGATGCAGTTTGTCTGATCTGATGGGGGAGCATGGGGGGAAAGTGGAGCATGATGAGGGCGAAGGCACTGAGTAAGGGTGTGTTAGTGAGCAGTTATGCTCATGGGCAATAGGCCTCGTCTGGTGGGCTCCACTGTGAGATTGTGACGACAGCTCAAAATCACTGTACTGAAAAGACAGAAAGAAGTAGTCCCGGCTGTTATAGGCCTAGCTGAGAAGGGGCTTGGAAGATTCCTTAGGAGGAAGATGCAGGAAGACCTGGGATTGTTTCTGGTGACCTTGGCAGGCACACGTGAGCTGGGTCAGCATCATTGAATCCCTTTCCAGGACTGAAATTTTATATTCTATGATGGCCACTGGGGGAAAATATAGCTGTGTTTACATTTAGAAAATTGTTGGTATCGATGCAAATTTTACAAAGGAAATTTATATAATAGCATTTAATTTCTAATTATTTAAAATAATGAAGTATTTTACAGCTTGTCAAAAATGCAATTTTCTCTTAAATCTGTATTTCTTTCAGCTTGTGAAGATATACATTTAACTGCCATCTATCCTTCTATACCTCCATGCTCTGGAAGTGAGATTGTTGCTAACAAATAAAGAGAATAACAAGACAGAAAAGGAAAAGTTAGATAGTCCACTAACTATATTGAATGTCCTTAAGTCACAAGGGCTTACTCAAAGACTAAATCACCCAAATTACCTCTTGTTAGAAATACATCATAAAGTTGGGTGTGGTGGTGCACATCAAAATCCCAGCACTTGGGAGGCTGAGGCAGGAGAACTGCTGACAGTTTAAGGCTAGCCTCTGCTACAAGGTGAGTTCAAGACCAGCTTTAATTACATCGCAAGACCATGTGTCCAAAAGACCCCCCCAAAACAAATCATAAGCAAATTAAATATCTTGTTAGAGAACTGCACATTAGTGTTCATTTATTTCTTTTCAGATATTGTTCTCAGGTAAACCATCAATTGATACCATTTGAACTCTTTCTCTCACATTTAAGAAAATTTAATGGTTTTAGATAGTGATTCTTCTGGGAGGGGAAAGTATTTATAACTTCATTTATAACTTTTAGAGTATGGATACTTTTTCCAAGTTAGGGGTATATATCCACACACTGTATTATTTTCCTTTGATAAAGTGGGAAAGTGGTAGAGATATTAAAACAAATAATTACTTGAAAAACAAAATATTTCTCCAGTATTATTTTGTATTTGTGAAATCTTTCCTAGAAAGGAAATAAAGATTTTTCTCTTGTCATACATTGAAACAAAAAGGCCAAGATACAACATTGGTGGTCCAAGTATCCTTCTCAAAAGTTAAATTTCCTTTATTTTAAAATATGTGATTTCTTCGCTGTTAAAGCTTAAACAGAAAATTCTTATTTATGTATAATTTATGTAGTCTTAATGTATAGGGCATTAAAGTCCACTAAACCAGAATACAAGTATAGATTGGCTTCAAATTGTAATACTACACTCAGAATTTTTTACTTTTTCACATTGCCTGTGATGTTGTTTATATAGGAAAAATACTTTAAGCTCAAACTTAACTTTTTGTTTTGCCTATTTCCTATTTCTCATACAAATGAACGTTGCTTGCTTTATCAACTGTTTATTCTGTTCTTTGGTTAGTAGCAAGCAAGAAAAGAATCAATAAATGTGGAATATACAGCTTGTCAATAGTGCCGTCACAAAAAGGCAAGCTTAGATCTGTGTGAGGTATTGTGTGACGTGGGAGATAACTGCAGAATCCTTGTTCTGTATTTGCTTAATGATTTAAGATATAAACAAATTTTTCATCAATGTGTAGATTTCATAATCGTAATTGGTTGACAGCATATGGAAAATCATAAAAGGAATAATGCTGACAATAACCTACATTCCCAGAATAGTTCAGAGTGGTTAGAAGATGTAGGGCAGCAGCTAACATTAGCACTCTTTGAGCCACATCGCCCCTGCTTTGCGGTGAAATAAGAGTGCGACTCTAAGCAACTTCTTGGAAAATAACAAAAAGTCACTGTGGGAGTGATAAGCTGCGTCAGTCAAACGCTCCACTTCTGAAAAGGTTTGTAGGTAAGGGTTAGAGTTTGCTCTCCTTTGTGAAATCGACCTGACCCAGAAAGAGAGTTAGGAGGCCACCAAGGCAACGTACCCCTGAGGAACAAAACGTACACACCCCACGGAAAAAGGGAAACAGCTGTGAAAGCAGACAAAGATCCAGGCCTTTATTTAGTGACTTTGACAAGGTATTTGCCTTTCCTAAGCTTATATTTTCTTATATTAACTGGCAATAAAATCTATAATGAAGGGTGCTGAGAACTGAATTACGTGAAACGTACGTGAATGCTACATGTAAAGCGTGACGGCTTCTCTTAAAAACCGGTCAATATGTGTTGAAGCCATTTATCTTACAAGGTTATAATTCAATTTAGCAAAGAGTGGTTTTCATATAAATACCTCCCTGACTATAGCAGTGTGCACTACGGAACACAATGGGAAATAATATCAGTGCCTATGGAATAAATTGAAAGATGAGTGGAGAGCAGAGTGTATTTGAAGCCGGTGTTGTGGAACTTGCCTTTACATCACAAGACTGTTAGGAGCCTCGGTGACTCAGTGACTTAGCGACTTGCTATCTCAAAATTAAAAAAAGAGCTGGGGTCACAGCTCTGTTTGAAGGCCCAGAGATCAATCCACAAGATTGCAAATTTTTTAAAAATAATATATCATAAAAAAGGATTACTTTTACCTGAGAAATTTTCCTTTGGCTATGAAGACACTCAATATGAAATTTGAATAGAAAGTTATACTAGAGATTGTTTATATTTCAATATATCATATTTTAGCCTTAGTAGTCCCATGTGAAAGAATCATTATGTTAATTTTAAAATTTTTTATGCCTCAGGACTTACAGACTTAAGACAAATAGATACAAAATGCCAGTTTAAAAATGCTTAGCTGCAATAAAACTGCAAAGAAAAATCTGCCAAGCTTAACAGAAATATAAGCAGAACCAACTCTACACTGTCAAAATGAGAGAATGAAGGCAGCTTCTTAATCCATTCCCATCACTAAAGTGTACTTTAGTTTAAATGCTCTGATCACCATGTTTTGGTATTTTACTTTGCTTGTACATGAAGGAGCCATAGGCTCTTTATCTGTCTTGAGTCTTAAATATATAGTGAAGAGAATGAAATTTGTAACATCTCTAAACAAAAAGTGAGCTTTGTGGAAATATAACAACTTACAATGTTTTCTAAAGTGTAGTCTGGCTCTTCATACTAAAAAAGTTATTTTTTAAATATAACTATTTATATGTAACTAACATCCCACACAATTTATTCCCCAAAATGTAACATTTGATGGTTCATGTATCGTCATGAACTGTGCATTCATCAGCATAATAAACTGTAGAATACTTCATTCTCCACAAAGAAACCCCCTACCACACAGCCACTGTCCCGTGATACTGTGGCTCTCCTCTCCCCAGTCCTAGACAACCATTAATCTACATCCAGTATTTATAAATTTACCTGAGGTGGACATTTCGTATCAATGGACTCCTCAACTGTCTTTTGTGACTGCTGTCTTTTTTCTGTTTTGTTTTTATTTTGCTTAGGGTAACATTTACAAGGTTTCCGATATTATGACATAGCAATTGCAAACAATATTCCAATGCATGAGTACACCATATGTTGTGCATCTATTCTCTACTTGATGAACATGTACATTGTTACCACTCTTAGCTAATATGAGTGAGGTTGGTACAAACATTCATGTACAACTTTTTGAACAGATACATGTTTTTATTTCTCTTGGGTATATACCCAGAAATGGATTTGTTGGATGTATGGGAAGCCTGTGTTTAGACATCTGAAGAACTGTCTATTTTCCAAAACAATAGTAACATTTTACATTCTCCCAAGCACCGTGAGAAAGTTCCAAGCTTTACAGTTCTTTTGCAACCATCTTCATTTATTATTATTTGACTTTAAAACTCTAATAATGTCAGTGTATATGAAAGATTTCATCATGGTCTTAGTTTGGTCCTGTTAACCAATAACACTGGGCACTTTTATTCATGTATTATCTATCTTTGTAGAACTGTCAATGCAGATCCTTTTCCTACTTTGTTTGTTTGTTGGTATTGGGGATCGAACTCACAGCCTTGTGCTTGCCAGGCAGGTGCTTGTGCCACTGAGCTAAACCTCCAGGCCCCTTCTCCCGCTTTGTAACTGAGTTGTCTTTTTATTATTGACTCGTAAGCATTTTTGACATGTTCTAGACAGAAGATCATTATCAAATACATAGTTTGCAAATTTCTTCTCTCATTCCTAGATTACCATTTAACTTTCTTGATCATATCCATTGAAGTATCGAAATGTCAATTATGGCAACCTGCAGTTTATCTATTCTTTCGTTTATTCTCATGCTCTTAGGATCATATGTAAGAAATCATTATCTGTCCTAAGACCATGGACCATTCCTGTACTTCCTTCTAAGAGTTTTATAAGTCTTTGATTGACTTTAGCCTCTCTTTTATGTACAGTATGAGGTTTGGATACAATCTTGTTTGATTTTTGTGTGTGACTATCATTAAAAACATTCTACACTCCTCACTGAATGCTCTTAACCCTCTTCAGAAAGTGAGTCTCCATAAATGTGAAGCTTTATTGATCTATTTCTATCTTTATTGATCTATTTCTGTCTGCATATAAGTAACATGCTGCCTTCATAAGTATAGCTTTGTAGTAAGTTCTGAAATGGGCAACTGTGGTTTTCATATTTATCTGTTTCAAGATTATCTTGATTATCATTGGCCCCCTAAAATTTCATATGAATTTTAGAAGCATCTTATCAATTTCAGAAATAAAGACAGCTGAAAGTCTGATAGTGAATATATTGACCCAATAGGTCACTTTGGCCAATGAACATGGGATTTTTTCCCACTCAAAAGATTTGCTTTGACTTTGTCTAGCAATATTTTGCAATTTTCAACTTATGACTTTCTACATTCTTGTTTAAATTTATTCCATTTTATTCTATTATTTTTATGCTACTATAAATGAAATTGTTTTGTTGCTTTCCCTTTGGATTATGTTATTGTTAGTGTCCAAAAATACAGGTGACTTTTGCATAATCAACTTGTATCTAGCACATTGGTAAAACATATTTCTAATGTTATTTGCACGCATGCATGTGTGTGTATGTGTGACTGGGAATCAAACCCAGGGATGCTCTGCCACTGAGCTACATTGCATCAGCTTCTTTATTTTTAATTGTGAGACAGAATTTTGTTAAATTTCCCAAGCATGCATCACCATGACCATCAGTGTGTTTCTTCTAATTTTGAAAATATATTTTATTAGCCAGGTGTGGTGGCACATGCCTGTAATTCCAGCATTTGGGAGACTGAGGCAGGAGGATTGTTGCAAGTTTGAGACCAGCCTGGGCTGCAAAGTGAGCTCAGGGCCAGCCTGAACTGTATAGCAAGACCCTGTCTCCAAAAAAAGGCTAAATAATATATATATATATATATATATATATATATATATATATATATATATATATTCATATATGTGTATTAACATATTTTCATGTTATCATCCATTGCCTTCCCATACACATCTTCCCCCACCCCTTTATTCCCTTCCTCTTGTCTAGTAAAAGTCTCCCTTCTATTGTAATGGCATCTTTTTTTCTAGATTTCATATATTAGGGAAAACCTGTGTGAATTTGGCTTTTATTGCTTAACATGAGGCTACATCCAGTTCTCAACAAATGACATAATGTTCTCTATAGCTGAATAATACTCTTCCTCTCTCTCTCTGTCTATATATATATAGAGAGAGAGAGAATGAAGGCAGCTTCTTAATCCAATTTTCTTCTATCCAATCTGCTTATTTATTCTGGGGGTTGCTTCCTGTCTGCATAGAAGTTTTTAATTTGATGTAATCCCATTGGCTTACTCCTGCTATTATTTCCTGTGCTCTTGGAGTCCTATTCAGAAAGTCTTTCCCTTGACCTATGGCATCAAATATTTTCCAGTGTTTACTTGTAGTGCCTTAAAGTTTCATGTTTTATACTTTGATTTTTTTCATCCATCTTTAACTAATTTTCTTATATGTTGAGACATAGGACAGCAGTTTCAATCTTTTAATATAGATATCTAGTTTCCATGGCACCATTTGCTAAAGAGGCTGTCTTTTCTCCAATGTATGTTTTTGTTCTGTTTGTAAAGAATAGGTGGTTGTAGTTGTGTGAATTTGTTTGTATGTCTTCTGTTCTATTCCATTGGTCTGTGTGCTCATTTTTGTGCCAGTATCATGCTGGGGTTGTTTGTTTGTTTCTTGAAAAATCAAGTACTGTGATGCCTCCAGCCTTGTTTTTCTTGCTTATAATTGCTTTGGCTATTCTGGGTATTTTGTGTTTACATACAAATTTTGGGATTGTTTTTGTGAGTTCTGTGAAGAAAGCCATTGGAATTTTGATGGGGATTGCATGAATCACTGGATCACTTTCAATAATATGGTCATTTAAACAGTTATAAAGTCTGTCAATCCATAATCTTTCAATCTTCTAGTGTCTTCAATTTTTTTCTATGTTCTATAAATTTTATTGTAGAGGTCTTTCTTATCGTTGGTCAGGTTGATCTCTAGGTATTTTATTTTTCAAGCTATTGTAAATGATTTCATTTTCAGTGCATTGCTGGTGTATAGAAAAGTTACTGGTTTTTAATAGTGATCTTGTATCTTGCTGCTTTGCTGAATATTTTCAGGAGCTCTAAATGTCTTTTAGTGCAGTCTACTTTAAACATCTTCCAAGCATAGGCTATTATCTGTAGATAAAGACAATTTGACTTCTGTCTTTCTTAATTGTATCTCTTTTATTTCTTTTTCTGCATAATTGATGTGGCTAAAATTTCAATTATTGAAGTGATTCAAGTATGTTCAGTAGGAATAGTAAGAGTGGACATCCTTGTCTGATATTGATTTCATAAAAAATGTTTTCTGTTTTTCCCCATTGAGAATAATTCTGCCGATATAATTTTTCTAGATAAGATCATAGAATCTAAAAATACACAATGTACCTTCTTCCCTTCCAATTTAAATGCTATTTCCAAAGAGTTCATTAGGGATTTTTTTTCACCTAATATCCCATCATCAAAAAACTTGAGTTAGGGAACAGGTTTGCCAGTGCTTGGAAGAGAACTCTTACTAGAGTCTTCAAGCAATTTTCTATTCCCTGACACTCCAGTAACTTGCACCCATACCTTGAAGGACCAGCTTTCTTCACAAAGGGTTCATAACTCAGTTGCTCTGGAAATAAAAGAAGAATTACTACTTTAATTCATATTAGAAACCTATCTCCTAACCTTTGTGTGTTTTTGTGAGAATTTACATTAATTAAAAATTGATCACTGAGGTTTACAATAACCAGAGATAAAGGAGATACAGTTCATGAAAACCAGATGGTTTTTTAAGGGAAAATATTTTAGAGTCCTTTTTTACAAACTTTTTATTTTTGTTTTTTTTTAATTTAAAGAGGGGAAATTAAACACAACAAAACAGAACAATACAAAACATAAGAAAGCAATGTAAGAGACATAAATTGCAAAGCAAGGCAATCAGAGAGCTTCACTATATCATATTGACTCTTGTTTTCTTCCAAATAGTTGTCCATATATTCACATACAGAGAATTCACATGAAACAACATAGTATGGAACTGATCTGAACAGGATGAGGAAGGCATTTCAGGTCTTCAAGACCAGACACTAGGGAAGCCAGCAATGGCTGTCATAGTGTCTCTCATTCTCTTCAAAACATCTGTCCATACCTTCATGTATGTTGAACTTAAACAAAACAAAGCAGGCTAAAATCACTCGGAACAAAGAATGATAGTACGGCTGGATTTCACATCATGACATTATAGAATCAGCACTGGGTACTGTAGTGTCTCTTTTTCTTCAGAGTAGTTGTTCATTTCATCATGTGTTATATAATTAGTTCTCATAAACTGTTTCTAAGTTCTATGCATGTGTGAGTCTCTACATGTATATCTATCCTTTCTGTATTAGAGGAAAAAAACAAAACAAAGCAAGACAAAACAAAACAAATTCCTAGAAAAACATGAAATGAAAAAGTCATAAAACTGCAATACAAGGTGATCTACAATGGTTACTATGATGTCTCAGCAGTATATAACAATATTAATAAAAACAAAACATTAGAGACATTGTAAGACTTCAAAAGCAGGTAATAATCAAACCAGAGTGGGTATCCCAGTAAATCTTATCATCTTCAGTGTAGTTGCCTATAGTCTTAGACTTGATACTATCAATCATAACAGATTTGAATGAAATCAGTCAATACAATACAGCAATCTAACAAACCAGATTCAAATAAGATCAGTCATAATAAGATAGTGTTAAGTTATACAGGGCTTCAGATTAAATTAATAGGAAATTAAGAATGATTACCATAATATATCCTGCTATTTTGGGGATGGCAGTATGTGCCCTCAAATATAGTGCAAGTAGACAAACTGGAACAGAATATAATCCATCTAAACAGAGTGATGAAAATAATGTAGATTTTAAATCCAGTTACACTATTAGCAATATCCTCTGCCTTCCTTTTTTAGACAATTCCTCCCTTTTCACTCCCACAGGGTGCACTGCCCATTTTGGGTCCCACTAAATCCTTCAGTTTTTAGATTGGGGGGAGCAACCTGCTATTTACCCTAACTGGTTCTGAACCTTCTGACTCTTGGGCTTGATCTCGAGTTGTATTCCTTTACCTATAAAAGTCTCAAGATTTTCCTTCATTATAGCTGAGCAGTTCTCTACTGTACAACAATATCCTGTCTTTTCAACCTATCTGCACGTGCTGGTCGAGTTGCCCCTATTTCTCTCTGGTTCCCTTTCACATAGAGCATTGTTTTCTCATATTTGACTTTCTGTCCATAAACCCTCTTTTAAGTTAATTACGCTTCCAATACAGAGCATCTCGATGGACCCTATCTCCTGATCTACTCTGCCTGTGTTTCTTTTTGTTAGTATATCAAGGCCACCTATGTTAGAGATTACAACCAATCTTCTCTGCCTCATTTCTGCTATGCTATTTTTCTGCCATTGGTTGTCTATTTTTCTCTTCCACTCCACTGTCTGCCCCATGCACTGAGGCCTGTCTGCCACTGTTCCTGAAATCCTGGTATTTTTTTTCTCCCTCTCTAAAACATCCTTCAGGTTTTTTTGTGGGCTTGAATTGTCGGTCACAAATTCCCCCAGTCCCTCTTTGTCATGGAAGCATCTTGTTTCTCCATTAATTTCTAGAGATAGTTTTGCAGGATATATCAGTCTAGGCTGGAGGTTATTTTCTGATCAGGGCTTGGATTACTTTGCTCCAAGCTCTTCTTGATTTGATGATCTATGTTGAGAAGTCTGCCATGATTTTGATGGGTTTTCCTTATAGGTGATCTGTTTCTTTTCTCTGACAGGTTTTAGTATTCTCTTCTTATATTGAATTTCTGGGATCTTGATTATTAGGTGTCTGGGTTTAGCTCTGTTTTGGTTGTAGGTGGCTGGAGTTCTGTATGCTTCATACGTCTGCATATCATTTCCTCTTGTTATGCTTGGGAGGTTTTCCTTAATTATTTCTGTGAATGGCCTTTGTAATTTCTTTCTTTCGACTCCTGCTTCTTCATTCACATGTTTTATTCTGAGGCTATAGATCCTCCTGTCATCTTTTAGCCTTTGTATTGTTACTGCCTGTTTCCTTGTTATTTTTAAGAGATCTTCTGTTTCATGATCACACATTGCAAACCTGTATTCAAGTTTTGATAGTCTATCCTTATTTTCTTTCAAGCACTTTTGCCAGCTTTCAATGGAGTTTTTAGTCTCCTGGTATTCTCTTTGAATCTCCTTTATGTATTCTAGGTTTTTGTTATATTTTTCATCAAACATTTCTCTCCTTCTTTTGTGTTCCTCCATTCTTCTGTCTGTGTCTTCTTGAGGGGTGCTTAGCATTTCTTTGATTAATCTACTTATATCTTACTTAACTTGAATTAATATTTCAGTTTTGAGCTTGTCTACAAGATCCCGAAGGTATCTCTTTATATCCGCTGACGCCATGTTTGATGTTGTTTGTTTGCTCCCCTCAATCTCTTTTGTATTTACCTCTCCTGGATCCATATTCTCAGGGTTGGGGCCTGGGGACTTTTTGTTATTTTTTTCTCTTGTCATGTTTTTGGTTCGTTCCATACATATGTAGAGTGAAGTTCCCAGCCCCTTTCCCTGTTGGTTACAGCTCCTCTGAGGCATGCTGGCTATGTGTTTCTGCCCTCTCCAGTTTGCTGTTGGTCACTGAAGGGCAAGCAGTGGCAGTGTATTCTGGCCCCTTCCCTCCAGGTCAGCCAACCCTCACAGGCCTTCACTGTGTCAGTGTGTGCTGCACATAGGGAATGGGTTTGGGATGACTTATTGGGTCCCGGCCAGGGGTGTGACCCAGGCCAAGCAGATCCTACCAGTCTGCTCTGGGAGGGGAGCAACCAACTGAAATCATTGCCATTCCCAGTTTGGACCTGCCCTTCCCAACTCCAACATGTTGTCCAGTTGGTCGCCCCTTTCCCGTGTGAGGGTCTTATTCCCAGCACTCACCACAGGTTAATGCCAGGCCCTCTCTGGCTCCCTTGTTCTTTGGGCTCCCAGACCTCTGACTTCTGTGTGTCTGCAGTGCAAGTTCACGGCAAGTTGCGCGCGCCATGGCTCAGGCCGGTTGCATCGGCGCAGGTTCGGGTTCGAGCGCTCAGACCAGTCTCGGGCACTAATTCAGGCGGCTCAGCAAGAGCACTGTTCTCACCCATCTTAGCTTCTCTAATGGTAGCCCTGAGACTTCATATTTGAGTAGCTCTTTTCCTTTTAGTTTCTTCCTGGGTTGAGAGAATCCATCTCCCTCTGTCCAGATCTCTCCAGGATGGTCTTACTCTGGCGTCTGAGCTGTCTCTCTCAGAAGGGTTCTGTGTCCTGCTGCTTACTGGTCTGCCATCTTTAGCTCCTTTTACAAAGTTTTTAAAACTATATAGATATATCTTAAAAAACAAGAATCTAGTGTCAATAATAAATTTAGTTTCTTTTAACTTCAAATGATTTTTAAATGCATAGAACTTGTTATAAAAGATGTTCAAGTATTATCATCATGTTTAACAAATACAAATATGTTATCAAGTTTTAGATATTGTACTTCAAATAAATAATTTTTATGCTTTCAACAGTTTTGCCTTATTTCATGAGTTGATAGAGTTCAAGGAAATATTAGATAAGAAAAAAGATAAGCAAAATTTAAAATGAAAGATTATTTTAGAAATTAATACTACATTAGAAGAAACAGAAAAAATCAATACTAGAAAGCATACAGGAAAGGGGGAAAATTTAAAGCTTCTAAATGAAGAAAGTCTTGAAAAGGAATTTGAAAACAAGTAAGAGAAATAAAAAAAATAAATATCTAACAGAAAAAATAGAACTCTGAAGAAGAATACCAAATTAAGGGAACCAAATAAACACTCAAAATGATAGTTTAATAACTCTGCTAATTAAAAATAAAGATTTGAAACTACATGGTGAGTATCAGTATAGTGGAATCATTAGACTTTAAGTGAAAGAAAAAGTGTTTGGACATTTACTTAAGAAATTTTTTTCTTTTCTCTTCCTTCTTTTCCCTCTTCCCTCTCCTTGCTCCCCTTCCCATTTGAACATTTTCTTCCTATTTCACAGTATCTATTATACATTTTGGTCCTTATTTACATTTTCAGTTTCTCATACCAGAGAAACAATGCAGCATTTATGTGTGTGTCTGGTTTATTTCACTTGGGAGAATGGCCTCAAGACGCACCCATTTAGTTAGAAATGTCTCAAGCTTATCCTTCTTTGTGGCAGAGTAGTACTTCATCATATAAAAAAAACACTATACCTTCTTTATCCAAAGCTTTTTTAAATATGGAGGGGAAGAGAGATTAATGGGAGGGTATGAGAATGGGTGAAAAAAAGAATTGAGTTATGTTATTACAGGTACAAATTCCCTATGTTCATTATGTATACATATAACATACCAAAAAACTTAATTAATAAAAAACTACATTTACATTCATGATTTTTCATAATTTTTTTTAGAAAAAATAATGGGAGACTGAGGTGATAGCTCAGTGGCACAAGTGCCTGCATGGCAAATGTGAGGTCCTGCATTGAATCCCTGGTCCAAAAAAAGAAAGAAAAAAGAAGAAAAGAAAAGAAAAGAAAAGAAAAGAAAAAGAAAAGAAAAGAAAGAGAAAAAAATTGATCAACTTCAGAGGATGAGAGGAAAACTAGTTTATTTAAAACTAATTTTTATGAAAGAGAAAACCAAGCATTTTCCTTTCTTTCTCATATTAACTGGGAAACCAGATTACTTAAGAGGAAAAATTTATTTCAAAAATTATTACAAACGGGGCATAGTGGTGCATGCCCAGTTGTAATTCCAGCATTCAGGAGGCTGAGGCAGGAGACTTATTGCAAGTTTGAGACAAGCCTAGGCTACAAAGTTAGCTCAGTGCCAGCCTGAACTGCATAGCGAGACCCTGTCTCAAAAAGACAATCAATCAATCAATCAATCAATAAATAAATTTCAGCTAAATAAAGTTATAAAATTAAATAGAATTATAATTGTAATCCCATCAATTAACAACACTTCTCAAATTAATGGATGCAGGGATTATTGACCACTTCTTGCTAACCTCACAACATGGAAGCCAACCAAAACTCAGTGCCACCCATGAATTGCCAAAGGAATTGGAAAAAGGTGGGTTACACTGAACTTTAAACTCTTAGTGAAAAATCAGTCAGCACAGGAAGAGTTAACCAACTCTGGATAAAGATCAGGGAGCTGTTGGTCAAAGGATACAAAATTTTTGTTACACAGGTAAAATAAACCCAGGAGATGTATAACATGGTGCCTATAATTAATAACAATACATTGCTTATTAAAAATTGCTAGGGCAGTAATTTTTTCACTACAAAAACATGATGTGAGGTAATTAATATGTTAATTTGCTTGAAATTGTTACACCATGTTGTAGTCAGCAATTGTAAGGAGAACAATTAAAATCAGGACATGGAATTTGTAATACTATTTTATGATAGTCACCCAGAGTTAACACAAAGTGCAGGAAATCTATCCACAACACTAAAGACAAAGAATATTCAGCCAAGGGTCTAAATCCCACAGCAATGTCACACATGAGTCCAGATGAAGACCCAGAGGTCATTACAATGCCTTCCACAAGTTCCACTGGAGGCCTAGAGCCCATGAGAAGGACTCACACCAGTCTCTTTTACGGATCTGTGCTGTTAAGGCCCAAAGGTCAGCAGTGGAAGCTAGGAAGTCTATGCTAGCCAGGTGAAGGAGCTGTGCTGGTAGGTTGAGGGTTCTACGTTGGAGCCGAGAAGTCACACTCACAACAAAGACCAGGGCTATCCTGAAAAACACCACAGCCATCCTCAGGGAAACAGAGGCCCCAAGCTCCTCCAACGATAAGCACAGTCAAGTACATGCCAGGAAGCCAGCAGGACGAGTTTGTCCTGGAGGTTATGTGGCACACATCTTGCCCTCTGGAGCCAGGAAGTGATGCTCAATGTGAGGACCTGAGCTTCTCTAGGAGAACCAACAGCTCCAACAGCCACATGGGGGAGAACCCACAATGCCTCAACGCCTCGCCTCTCGTCTCCTTCTCGATGTCTCTATTTATGCTGGCAACTTTTCTCAGATGGAACATCTACATACAGCACCATGGTGTTTTTATTCAGCTGGCGTTAAGTTTACCATCAGTTTTTAATCCATAACACACCATAAGAAACACATATATCAAAATGTCATTTTATATACCCTAAAAATATGTGATTTCTGTCAATTAAAAAATTCAAAAAATCAAGAAAGAGGAAAGACTAGGAACTGATGTTATGCTACACAGACCAGACCAACAAAATCGGCATTAACCAAAGGCTGTCTATAAAGACAGCATCTCAGGCTCCACCCAGATGTACTGACTCACTTCCTCAGCATTCCTGTTATTTTCTATGTATGTTAAAGTGTATGGGCATTGCTATTTACAGCTGATATTCTGGAAGTAGATGGACTTGTTTGATGTTTACTGACAGTAGTGAAGATGTTTTAGGAAGGCAGCAATTTAGATACTAGAAACCAGAAAAGCAGACGTGGAAAGCAATCAATTGATAAATGATGAGTTGCCACAGTGCAGTAGAAGTAATAAAGCCACGTGCAAAGCCTGAGCTTGAGGGAATTCAGCAAAGCCAATGAAGTAATTGCCTTGAAGACTACAGTTGGTCATTTTTATTAGTAATGCTAGACTTAGAATTCTTCTGTTACCATAATTTAAGGGACAGCAGCTATACCTACAAAAGTAACACACTGAGTACTATTCCTGTGTGATCCAGGACAAGCCAGTTCACCTCCCAGCATTCTAGTATCTCCAGCTGTAGACAAAGATTTACAACTTCTGTTAGTGAGACTAAGATCCTCACTTGGACAAAAGAAGTGCAAAGTACGGTTATTATTTAACTGATAGATAAAGATGGGCACTGGTTTTTGACTGCTGTGTGAAGCAAACAACACAAGGATAAAATTATGCCAATCATCTCTTTTATTTTGCCTGCTTATGGAGATTGATTGAACTTTTCTGAATATCATGATAAATATGAAACATAACAAAGGATTATACGAAAGATGGCTTAATTACCTGAATCAAAGTGTATGTGTTTTTCACAGGTGAAGATGATTGGTGCAATTAGTACCCATACATTTAGGAAAACTGTGTCTGGTAGGAAAATGTGCACACATTTGGAAAAAATTGAGTGACAGGTCAAGATCTCTCCAAGCTAAGAAGATTATGTCAACAGATGCATTCCCCATCTGCTCACTGAATGCACAAAAAAGGAAATCACATTTTTTTCTTTGCCTATCAAGTAAAGTTCCAGATATACTCACAGCCCATGAATAAAACCATACTAATAGCCAAGACTGGACAAAAGAAAACTTATTAAGATGAAGAAAAGCTATTTTTATGTGAAAGGAAAAACATTGTAAAAGATACATTTCATCCTGGCCTTCATTAGAAATTCATACTTCCAACACAGAATCTAAAGACATCATAAAATATCAATGGTTGTACCAAAAACACAATACAACTAAGAAGCTGACAATGCATGGTATTGTCTTGAAAATAGATCACCAAATCATGAATATCTTAGACCATATAATCAAACGATGTTTTAAAATTATTTCTAAGTGATGTGTATTTCTAGGAGACACTGAAATCATATGGAACATTTTTATCTGCTGGAGGTACAGTGATATGTATAATATCATGATATTTAAGAGAGATTGGTGAAAATAAGTTATTTAAATTCAGTTGTATTAAACAATTCACTATATAGTTTACTATTTATTAAAGTGTTCATGTATCAACAAAGATTTATTATACTTACTTTGTGGCAGGATTGTGAGGGCCATGAGCTGTTATGAAGACCAATAAAGACCTGCTTTACCTGCTTGTCCCATCCTTTAGTCCTGCATTGGTCCTTATTCAACTCAGATCAACACCAGATTGTACATCCTTACATTTTTCTCACACATTGTTTATAGAAAATTTTCAATTCACCTGACCATAATTACTCAAACATTAGATTGGAACCCAAGATCTTAAGCAGTTATTTTCAATGGCTTCACATGTTACCATTACTTCTTGCTACTTCAAAAAAAAAAATCCATGCAAGGCAGAACAAAAAAGTAAAGACTCTTCCAATATTTATTATTAAAAGTGTGTTTTAAAAGACTTATTTTTCAATGCTGAAGCATAATAATAGAGATAACTGTGTGTTGTTTTTTTTTATTTTCTTGGGGGCAAATGTCTCTTGGATCAGTAGTCCCTAAAATGCATTCTTAACTGAGCTTAGGGCCTGTTTTGCATTATCAAATCCAGCCACCTGGCATTCAAACATATGTACTAGTCATATGTGGACTAAGGTTTACATCTATCATATTATTTAATCCTCACAATAAAGTCCTTGAAGAAATATGATTTAAGGAGTGTAAGAAGTAACATTGCATCAGTGGAACTAACTAAACATAGGAAGAAGAAACAAGATCCTTTGTAAATGTAAGGCAAAAAAGACTGTTTTGAAGCCCACAGGAAATCTGATTAACCCTAGATATGGCAGAAGCAAAGGTCATGTTAGTTAGTACTTCCTTTGTGGAGTCTATGGAAAGGTCAGCCTTGGATTATCATGGCCAGTGGATAAGTCTGTTATCACAGAGGTGTCCCTGTTCATGACAAAAAGTGATGCTCAGCAGAAACAAAGGCATGGTCCGCACGCCTTCTCAGTGCCTGGTGATGTGTGTGGCTCCTGTGTGATCCTGGGAGAACAGAGAAGGGAAGAATCTTTAGATACTCTGAAAGTTTTGGATAGAAAAATGAACTAGCTGGAAGCACAGATGGTGTTTTCATCAGTTTCTTTCCAACATTTGGGACTTTGGAAGAACTAGGGGAGTCTTGGATGTGAACAATTGTCTGTTCAGAAGGTGATGGTGAACTGGTTTGGCCAACAGTTTTAAATTCCATACTGATAGATTCATATCCACAGAATAAAGAGGAAGAGAAGGAAGGATAAAAGGGAGAAAGAAAAACATACAAAGAAAGTGTAAGAATACACAAGTAAGTGAAGAATGTGTGTTAACTTTCCTTATTCACAATCTCTTTAAGTAGAAAGAATCAGAAGCCACATCAAAAATAGCCATCCACCAGGGAACCACCTAGGGATACAAAAAGTTGGCTAAACTTCAATTGATAAATAGCTTTTAATAGCTCAACTGAACTTGTAACTTAACATTCATAAGGTAGATATGATACCTAGGAATCAGAAAATGGAGGAATTTCTCAAAGAATTCAAACTACCCATTAAAGTCAAATTTATATTAGATTATTTGACAAAGTAATAAGACAAGTGAAGTCTAGCAGAAGACTTGGCCAATAAAGACACATGTGGAGGTAAAACTGTAAGAGAAAAAGGATTCCTAACAGTAGAATTGTTGCCTTTTCTTATAAATTTTGGGATACTCATAGCTTTAGATTAGAAAATTTATAAATAAAAATGCAAACAGGTTGTAATTTTAATATATATATATTTATAATGAAAAGGGATAGAGATTTTTCAACACAGGTTTGTAGCAGGATTTTTATATGAAAACCGTGAAATAAAATAAGATCAAAATTGAGAGTGATATGAAAACCAAAAATAATTCCAAAAATTCAGAAATTATATTCATTTTTATCCTTAAAATACAAATTATATGTATGGTCTAGGCCTTGTTCTGAATCCAGAAAATATTGAGATAAATAAATTTCTATCTAAGAAGGAACTCATTACCTAATTAGGGAATAGACACTGTCTGAGTTACTTTTCTCTATTGTTTTTGAGACAAAATACCTAACACCCAAAGTTAGGTAAGGGAAGGTTTGTTTCTTACAGGTTAGAAGTTTCAGTCCATACTCAGTTGGCTGCAAGACAAAATGACATGGTTGAGGGGCAGAAGTTCATGGCAGATGCAAGCAGCAAATGGGAACAGCAAAAGAGAGAGAGACACGCGTTCTTCCTGCCATTACATCGTATGCTAGCCCCACCCCTAAGGGGGTGGAGCACTCACACCACCAAGCTGAGTGCCAGACAGTGAACCAATCACAAATGCTAGATTTAACCACCTCTATGGTTGCATGAGACTTGGGGGGACCATCTGACGTAAACCATAACAGACACTCATGTATGATGCAAGATAAGATCTAAAAGTATAAGATGTGAATATCAGAGTGAGAGAAAAGCTCTGCAGAGAAAAATCAAGAATCAGAAGCTTGAAGGGAGAGCAGGAAAGCAAAAAGCAGAAAGAGATAGAGAAGAACAACTCAGGGTACTAAAGAGAGACTCTAACTCTATCCAGTTTGAGAAAGGGGGAGAATTCTCGCAAGATGCGGGATTTAAGACATGAGATGGGGCTTCTGAAAGATATTTTTGAGGGCAAGGTACTAGGAATCGAACTGAGGACCCTGCACTTGCCAGGTAGGCACTATGCCTCTGACATGTATATGCCTGGCCCGGAAAGATAATACCTTATCAAAAAGAGATTGTGTTTCTAATATGAATAGCAGAAACATTTAAAGATTTTAGGCTGCTGTTGAAGTACATAGGAAAAATTTGGTTCCTTTGATCAGAATGATTTAGTTTGCTTTTGTTTTTCTATTTCTTTGCAGTGCTCTAGCTTTAAGTTGTATTTAGAAGACAAGTCTGCTTCATGGACAGAAGCTTGTTCACAAAGTAATCCCAACAGCCTTTCTTTGCAATTGCAAGTCTTCTTACCTAAATCTGTGGCTTGAACCTCATACCCTCAGAAAGTAGATTCTTTGTTTTCTACATTTGATTAAGAATAATGACTTTCCTGTTTTAGAATGAATTCTGTTAGGGAGCCCAGCAGGAAACAGGAAGCAAAGTGCTGTAAAACTTGCATTTTCTGAGGCGGTAACTGTCACCTCCTGAGTCAACATGGTCTCCACCTTCAGGAGATTCTCTTTGTTACAGCTGGCTTTGTGCTTGTAAAGGGAGGGATCTCTTTCCTTACAGGGGTTAATTCCCTTATGTGTCTTTAATAAGGTGCAGGGGTGTGCCCCCAGGGTCACCTTGACAGAAATCTTCCTAACATAACTTGATCATTACAGTCTTCTAGAGCTAAAGAAAGCTGTTTCTGAGTTCTCTGCTGCTTTTAGTTCACTCTAGCATAGTGATTTGCTTTCTGAAGACGTTAATGCTTGTTTACATCCTGGGAGTCAGTCAAGACCCTAGATTCCTATTCCAAGTTTCTGATTTTACGTGTGATAAGAGCTCAGTAAAAGTTAGATGTCAAGAGGGCGGCCTTGCAAAAGACTCTGGTCATTTTAGAAGCTTGGAAAAGCAGTTCATCAAAAATAGTTTATTTATAACCAATGGCAAACCTTTTTTTAGTTATACATATAATTTGCTATGAAGAGAATTGACTGTGTTTTTTCAATCAGTCTTCTATTATTTTTAGAAAGGACACTATTTAGGTATCTGATGTTGAATTAGTGTTTCAGGCAGCTTTGACCTTAGTGCTTTTCACATCCTGTAGTGAAAATTTCAAAGCATGCTGACTCTTCCTCAGATTCAGTTTCAAGAGTGAGGCTGAGAGCTATTTTTTCCTCTCTAGAAATTTAGATCTAATGAAAAGTATGGAAAAGTATTTGGTCAGATCCCTTGAGTTCCATGCCAGCAACAGGGCAGACATAGTTTTGGCCTGGCAAGTTCAGGGCTGGTGTTCCCAGCTGGTTGTCTAAACCAAGCGAAAACCTCCTTCTGGACTTTTTAAATGCATGGTTTTGAGCAAGTGCTACCCCCTGTGGGCTGCCAGGCAGAATGAGTTTCAGAATGCACTCATAGGAAGTGGATTGAACTAAATTAAGTTGCTGGGTAACTAGGAATGTGTACTTAAGTGTTGAAGAAATTTTATATAAAACAACAGTCTTGGTTTTGACACCCCTGAAATTGAAGCTGCCTTTTCTTTTGTCCTGGTGGCCTTTAGCCAAGGGATCCAGCTGCTTCTATTGGAGTTTTGGGATTCATGTGGGCAAAAGCAAGTCATAAGCCAGTCTCTAATAAAACACAAAGTGCTATAGCAATGAAGGCAAAATATTACAATATTGTATTAGTGTAATGAATCTAATAAAAAATAGAAAATATATATGTGTCCTGCTTTCTGAAATGTAACTGTTTCTTGCTTTGAGGAAAACAAAAGCTTTTTAAAAGAAACTTTGAGTCAAATTTAATTTTCCAGTAGTCTCCGAGCATTAAAAAAAAAAAAAGATGCTGCTGTTAGAAAAATAACTCCTATACTTGAAATTGTTACTAGTTTTAAGTAAAAAATTAAGAAATGAAGGCTCTTTAGTGTATTTACATGGTTAGAGAACATGTCTCTTTGATAAACTAAATATTTCACCACCTAGCAAGCTGAACAAAGCACATACTACACATTTCAGGTTGTAATTTCATGAGGTCCTCAGTTTACTGATGGATTCCAGGACTCCCAGATTCCCAGTCTTCCTGCTCACTGTGCAGGTCTTATTTTTTTCACCTTTACTCTCATTTTGCAGCATTCCGTTTTAGGAGAACTCTCTCCTTAGCAGATCCTGTGTGAGTCTCACTTACCACCCTCACTTACACCACCAAAAGACCCTCTGCTTCTGTCCCTATGATAGTGCGACTCTCAACTAGAAAATGGCCAGTTTGATGTCCAAGCCAAGCAGGTTCTCAGTGTGCCAAGGGCTTCCATACAGTCTCTGCTCCTCCACATGGTTTAAAATGTCTGGTACCTTTTGTGCCCCACTCTGCATTTCACTCATTCCAAGTAAGCAAAACATACCAGCAGTGTTTAAAGACTGATGGATCCATATCTCCAGTTTTTTTCAAGAACCCCAGGAATCACTGACTAAAGCCCCAGACTATGTCTCTTCAACTGCCTTCAGAATGAGAATGGCTTTAGATGAGGGTACGTGTTTACCTACATGCCCAGTCTGCTCATTCACTACTTGGACTTGATTGGCTTTGGAGCTTGAGCGACCTTTCAAACCTACTTCTTAAAATATCTCACTTGCATGCTGCACTACTCTGAAATTAACTGACGCCTTTTTTTTTTTTTTTACACAGGTAACCACATTGACTCAGGAGGTATCCCAGTTAGGTAAAGACATGAGGAATGTGATGCAACTTCTGGAAAATGTTCTGTCACCTCAGCAGCCATCTCAGCTTTGCTCTTTCCATGCCCCCTCTGTGTGTCCCTCCAGGGAGAGCTTACAGACCAGGATGAGCTGGAGCACACAACCTTACCTGCACTTGCAGACAGGTGTGGCTGCTTACAACCAAGCACAGCTTTGTCGCGGTAATGTCACTTCTGACATTTGGAGTGTGAATCCCTCCTCTGTGGGGAGCAGCCCCCAACAAACTGGAGTTCATGAGCAAAATCCTGTAGACAGTGACCTTTGTCATTCTCCAAACCTGGATTATTCATCTGCCCACTATGAGGTCGTCCAAGAAGGTCATCTACAATTTTTAAGGTGCATCTCTCCACATTCAGACACTACGCTGACACCTTTGCAATCTATTTCAGCGACACTGTCCTCCTCTGTCTGCTCCTCCTCAGAAACATCTTTGCACCTGGTTCTCCCAAGCAGATCAGAGGAGGGCAGCTTCAGTCAGGGGCCTGTGAGTTCCTTCAGTCTGGAAAACTTGCCAGGCTCTTGGGATCAAGAAGGAACAGCCTCTGTCTCTACCAAACCCTTGGAGAACTTTCCCCTGGAAGTTAACCCAAGCACAGCAGAAGTGAAAGACAACAAAGCCATAAATGTATGATATCAACATATAGGATGCAGTTGCTAGTTTATCCACAAATGCATGATAGCTTTAGTTTGCCTTTTTTGCCTCTAGTGGACATGAAGACTGGGCAAAGATGAGAATCCTATAGGAGAGAGTCAGGAACCAGGGAGGGCAGAGTCACCTCCATACTATAGCAAACAATTTCTAGATCTTAGAGCATAATATAAACATTTTTCTGTACAGGTATTAACTTATTGGTCTGTCTGACAGACTTTGGTAAAAGTCCAGGGACCTGGAGATTCTGAGCATCTAGAAGTCCAAGACAAAGATTTTTGTGGATTAGTTTTGTCCTTGGTAGCTTTTGTGAAGTGCAGCAAAGGTTTCTCTTGAGTGCCTGTTTGTCATTCTTGAACAATATCCGTAGCACCATTGGCCTTGGGAGTACACAGCTCCTGCTGATCTATTTTTCTTTTTGTGAAGGCAAAGGGACAATTATCACTGCATGTTCTCTCCTCGACAATCAGTCAAATAGAGCTGGTGGCCAGGGGTTAGCTATTCGCACGTTATTTGCCATGTAAATGAAAACGTCTTTATTTATCAAAAAAGAAGTTATTTTTATATCCTTGGTATGAAAGATGTATTTAAACTATTTAAAATATTTATAAAGAAATGAATGTTTTCTTTTCATTTTGGTAAAAAAAAGGAAGCTTGCTCTTTTAACAAGAAATGCACTACTGTTATGTATAGTAGATAAAAAAATTATTATTAAGAGGATGTAGTTTCAAGAGGAATTTCCCTTTTATTATCTGCATGCAGTTTACAACAAATGTATCCTCACACTTCTGGGTCACAAAAGAAAAGTGAGGTCATATTTTATTAATGAAATAAAAACTTGGACTGAGCGTCAACACCATGAGCTTCTAGTATGGTGGTAGAGAGGGCTCCATCAGTCAGCTGACCCACATCCGTGACCTAAACTCAGGCAGCTCCTGCCATGCTAGCATGTGCGTGTCCTCTCCAGGAATTGTACTTCGTGGTTCAAGAACCTAAAACTGGTCTGTGTAACATGAGATCACAGCCTAAGTTGAGCTACTTAGGGCTCAAAGTGAGGAAGAAAACCCTGAATATGTACTTTCTTGGTGCCTTTCTTTTAGTAGAGGCTTAAACCAACCAATGTTCCCTAATGGAGCCACAATTTGTGAATGCTGGGAGTGATACCCACTTGCCTTGGGTCGACACTTCAACTTTTTCCATTTAAACTCCCAACAGACTAAGTTATGCAGAGCAGTTGTTGGCATTCCTACCTGGTAGGGGAAAGGAAAATGTACCACAGATCACATAATTAGGATGCCAATACAGTCTAGAACCGAGAAGACTCCTTACATCTCACACCAGTCAACATGTAAATTCAGATGCCACATTTGGCAATGATTTCACTTGCATTGTATTTAATCTGAGGAACATATAGAGCCTGAACAGCCCAGATTTTCCTAGAAGATATGTTGAGTTCACATCCTGGAGTCCTCCTATTTTTATTTCTTGCCACAAAGAATAAACAATCTGAGGATTGTCTCACCAAAAACATCTAAAAAACCCAAAAGTTCTGATGTTCAGAATAATATAACCTAAACCTAGCTAGAGCAGCAGAAAGAAATCTTTTCTTAGAAGAATAAACACTGTACAAGTTTGTGAGGCACCTCGCTCAAGATTAATTGCCCTCTACTCCCCAACCTCCAAAGTTCAGACTGCCTCTAAGCTAAAAATTGAGGCAAATGCAGCATTCCAGATTTCATATACTCATTTACACTTCCCCTTTCTCCTTGTCCTAGCTGTGTAGTAATTTCATGCACCATACAAAAAGAGCCCACAAGTTTTGATGCCTGGTAGACTTAATGCACCAAGGGCCAATCTGGGTAGCCCTTCTATCAAATCCATCCTTTTTTGATTATTTAAGCTTTACTGGTAAATAATTTATTTCCAAATCAAGGGATACAATATTTGTTTCATGTTCTTTAAATTGGCAAAAACATGGATGAATTAATTCAGTTCTGAGGGTCTGAGGAAGTCCCAGTCAAAGGACTGGAACTCCCCCCCACCCCACGTATTTCCATTCAGTTTCTTTCCCTGTCTTTACTCCTAACAGCTGATTCAGTAGGCTTAAGAACCAGCTCCCAAACCAGCATGGAATATCAGCGGGGCAAGAATGAGTGGGCTCCTGGGAGAAGGCAAAGTTCACACCAATTTCTTACACAGTGGCACCTGCCTCATCAGAGTGACCCCTACATCACTTATTCTCGGCCCTTTCCCTTGTCACCCCTTTGACAAATAGAACTCTGCCATGTCCAAGGCAGCTCAGAAGGATATAGTCTTATTTTATTTAGGTTATTCATGTTGTGATATTATTTTTTGAAGTTTTCCTAGTGTTGGATTTTCTAACCATTGTTGCTATTCAAATAGCAGAGTCTCTTGTTTTTTTACTAGGGATACATTTTTGGATTCTTACATTTTCCTCACCTACCCATTCTTCACTGAAGGAGCAAAACAAATTTCCACAGGGGACAAAGACACTTATTTTTAATGAAATGTATTTTACTGAAAAGTAATATAGGGAATTAAAGTCTTCTATGTAATTCTACATAAAAAACAGGCAGTAGATTATATGAGACTCTATAGTCACTCAATATGAGGAGAATTTTCTGACAATTAGAACTGCTTATAGTTTATTCTTTATCTTCATAGCAAAGTGCATTCTAAGAGACTGTGGGACTTCTTCAGAGTAGCAGTATTTTTCAGAAGGGCTCTGCATTAGGTGTAAGGTTAGCAGAATGTCTACATTAGAATCACATGGTGTATATTTAAAATGCAGAAAATCTGGTTTCAATCCAGGCCTTTTGGGTAAGGTCTGGAAATCTACCATTAGTAAACTCCCTGGTTGACTTACATACACTGAAAATTGATATGTACCGGTCTAGAATAGTCAGAAGTACAATTTTGGGTTCTTGTTAATGCATACTCAGTAGAATAACACCTGAATTCTATTAAAGACAGTTCTGACTGTGTAATTATATAATTGAGAGTCTTGATTAGCCCCCAAATTAGTAATTCTCAAAATTCTTTCTAATAGTATATTTCTAGGGATCTTAATAAGAAGGAGGTTCAGGTCTCTGACCCCTTAGCTGTGCTAATATTAGATGTTCCCAAAAACAAACTCCAGAAACATTTCACTGAGCATATAATCATTTCTCTAGGTAATGAAACATTGGTTCTGTTAGAATAAAACCCACATGAAAGACAATTTTTGCAGTACTATTTCAGCACAGTTTCTAACATACAAAATTTTTTTTTGTTTTTTATGAAGTCTGATCACATTTCTTTGAGAGAGCTGAGAGCACTCATTATTACTTCAACTCAAAACTGTAAATGCCTAGTACATGCCATACCTCGTAAGTACCTCTAGGATTGTTGTGGGTCTTTGCTTCCTTGTTTCATTTGGGTTTGGGGGAAGGAAAAAAGGTGAAGATTCCCTTTGAAGTGTGGTAAACTGGTCAGTTCCTCCTAGACAGGCAAGAATCACATGTAGATGTGAAACAAGATAGCCATGTAGTTTGAAGATGATAACTACTCTGGGTGGGGTGAAAATCCTGATGTCACAATTATGGCTCAGTGAAATGGAAGCCAAATGCTGGAATAGTTCTTGCCAATGCTGCTTCTTCTCATGTACAGTCTATTTCCGAAAGTCACCTTTTAAGCCACTGATTTTATAACAAAAATCTCTAATGCTCTAGGGTCTGCTCACCAGTCATGGAAACTAGAGCCTCAGCACCCACACAGGCTGCCATAAAGGCTGCCCCAAAATCTCTCCCACCTTTCTCCTTCACTTTATACAAAGGCAAAATGCTTCAAGTAAAGATGATTTGGAGATACAGAGTTAGAAGCGACACAAAGGAGTGTTCGCTTCCAGCCGTTCTTCCTTACTGTATGATCTCAGAAAGGTTACTGAACTCTTGTGAGCCTCGATTCTTCATCTAAAATTTGAGGATTCAAATGCATCTTATTTGCAAACTGTTTGTGCAATTTGGCAAATTTATGTGACAGTACACTGACTGACATATGATGAATGCCAAGCAAACATCAGTTCACCTCTCCTGGCCATCTAGCCCCTCTTCCTCTCCTAATGCTCCCTCCTCGCTCCTCCACCTTTCTCTGCGTTCACCTCACTTTTCCCATCGTTTGCCTAACAGTCCTTTTTCTCCATTCTCTCCCCTCTATCTTCTCTGCTTTCCTTCCCTTCCTATTTTCCTCCGTCCTGTCAGTGCCCCAGGCTAACTTCTGAAAAATGAGAGCCCTTGACTTCTCTGCCAAAGTCACAACCCAGTTCACACTACTGCCCACACCATCCATACAGTGTTAGCAATTCGATCCAAACTTACCTTTAGAAATAAAGAAGTTTTGAGAAGACTACGGGTAGCAAAACATACTTTCTTGGCTCCCAAACCCAAAAACACCAACCTGAGTGGCTTCTGATCTGTTTACCTGCATGTAAGTAAAGTCTTACATCACTTTACAATTATAGAAAGATCTAAGACTATTGTTCACTAACATGAATATATTCCATAAATACATTCCATGGGTTTTTGTTTGTTTGTGTCTGACCCATGAAGTGTTTCTATAAAATCTGCTGTTGCTTTGAGTATCTCACACACATGCAGATGTCACGCTCCCCACCCAGGCCACAGAAAACCTGACACCGATCAGCCAAAGATGAGCACATTCTCCGCGGAGTGACCTTGACCTCTTGTGCTTAGCTCCTCTGGCTGGAAGAAGGCTGATGAAATGTGCACCACTTCTGTGGACACTTTAAAGCCTCACTGCATTCACCTCCAGTGAGTAGTTTCCCCAGAGGACGTAAGCTAAATGTCACTCCCCGTGGCTCATGTCCTCAAAGAACCTGTTCTTTGGGTCATGGCTTTGAACAGAGCCCTGAACAAAGAGCTAATAAAAGATGTGAAGGCAGCACAATGAGGCAGAGAGCACATCCACTCCTGGTATCCCAGGACATTAAATAAACTGCTCATTCTAAGGAAAAAACAGCTGGGTAGGCAAAATGTATCCTAAGGGCAAAGTATACCATCTCAGACTTTCCCTTCTGACTCTGCTTTTTTCCCTAACAGAGATTAGAAACTGGAATTTGGTAGAGTTTGATGCTGGAATCAATTCTCCAAGTTGTTTTCATATTTGGCTTGAAAAAATAGAAGATAGATACAAAGTGTATTTGAGTACTACAAACAATCAGCTGGATGGACGTAAAATGAAAAAGTATGCTTTGATTTTTATTTTTGTAAAATACCCAGTATATTAATTTGAAGGAATGATTTTTTAAAAATTTTATTTAAAGAGAAAACAAAACAAAACACATGAAAGGGTAGCAAGAATACAAAATTCCAAGAAAAAAAGAAAAGAACAAAAAACACCGAGAAATCATTACTTGATAACTTACATACTGTCATCTTGGAAATAGTTGTTCAAGTTACAAAGTTAAAACATACAAAGCACACATTCAAACAATGAGACTGTTAATAGTTCCGCTCCATGATCTAACAAAAACAGTAATATGGTCATTCATCTTACACACTTAAATATACACGCAATTATATCCATTAGAGCACTTTCTTTTCCTCTCTTTTTTACAGTAGCAATTACACATTTTGGGTTTTATTACTCCTACAGTTCTTATTACTTTTTACACTAGAGAAACAATGCAATATTTATAAAAATGATTCTTATTTATTTCACTAATGCGGATAGTCTCAACTTGTCTCCATTTACCTATGAAGGCCTCAAGCTTATCCTTCTTCATAGCTGAGTAATATTCCATTGTATAAGAATACCACATCTTTATCATCCACTCTGTGGTTGATGGGCATCTCGGTTGTTTCCAAGATTTAGCTATTACAAATTGTGCTGCTATGAACATGGGTGCACATATATCACTGTGATATGACCTATTCAGTTTTTCTGGGAAAATACCCAGGAGGAGAAGAGCTGAGTTGAATGGAGCTTCCAATCCTAGTCTTCTGAGAATACTCCAAACTGATTTCCATAGTGATTTCTACACTCCCACCAACAGTAGAGCAGTGTTCCTCTTTCCCCCACAGCCTCACCAACATTTGTTATCAGTTGATGTTTTGATGGCAGCTATTCTTTCAGAAATGAGATGAAATCTCAATGCTGTTTTAATTTGCATTTCTTGAGTGACCAGTGATGGTGAACATTTCTTCATGTATTTATTTGCCATTTGTATATCTTTATCTGAGTGTGTTCATCTCAGATGCCCATTTTTGGAGTGGGTCTTTCAATTTGGGTGGCTTGATGTTTTTCAATTCTTTATATATTCTGGATATAAGTCCTTTGTCTGAGGGGTTGCTAGCTAAAATTCTTTCCCATTATGTGCATTTTCTTTTCACTCTGCTGGTAATTTCTTTTGAAATACAGAAACTTTTCAATAATATGAGATCCCAGTTGCTAATTCTCTGAAACATTTCCTGTGCAGTTTGCATTTTGTTAATGAATTCTCTGCCTACCCCTATGTCTCCAAGACTTCTACCTACCCTATCTTCCAGTAGATTTAGTGTTTCTTTTTTAATGTTTAGGTCTTTGATCCATTTAGACTTTAGTTGTGTGCATGGTGATAGGCATGGATCTAGTTTCAGTCTTCTCCATGTGCAGAGCCAATTTTTCCAACACCATTTATTAAAGAGGTTATCCTTTTTCCAGTGAACATGTTTAGCCCCTTTGTCAAATATCAGGTGGCTGAGGGTCTTTGTAGTTGTGCTTGAATATTCTAATCTGTTCCATTGATCCTCAGGTCTATTTCTTTGCCAGTACCATGCTGATTTTATCACTGTGGCATTGTAGTACAGTTTCAAGTCGGGAATTGAGATGATTCCTGCCTTGTCTTTATTGCCCAGAATTGCCTTTGCTATTCTAGGTTTCTTCTGTTTCCAAATGAATTTTAGGAGTGTTTTCTCTAGATCTATGAGCTATGTCAATGATATTTTGATTGGGATTGCATTAAATCTGTATAACAGTTTTGGGAGTATGGTCATTTTCACAATGTTGGTTCTTCCTAGCCAAGAGCAAGGAACATCCTTCCATTTTCTAATATCCTCTTCAATATCTTCTTTTTGCGTAGTATAATTTTCAACATATAGGTCTTTCACATTCTTAGTTAGGTTGATTCCTAAGTATTTCATTTTTTTAGATGTTATTGTGAAGTGCGATATTTCCATAATTTCTCTCTCAGGGAGTTTCTTGTTTGTGTACAGGAATGCTATTGATTTTTGAGCATTGACTTTGTATCCAGCTACACTGCTGAATTTTTTTATTACCTCTAGTAGTCTTTTAATGGAGTTTTTTGGGTGTTCTATATAGAGTATCATGTCATCTGCAGATACAGATAATAACTTCTTCCTTTCCTACCTTTATTCCTTTTATTTCCTTCTCTTGTCTGATTGCCCTGGCTAGTGTTTCTAGAACTATATTGAAAATGAGTGGTTATAGTGGACATCCTTGTCTTGTTCCTGATTTTAAAGTGAAAACTTTCAGTTTTACTCCATTTAGTATAATATTGGCTGTTGGTTTGTCATAGATGGCCTTCATAAGGTTAAGATAGACACCGTGTATTCCCAGTTTCTTAAGGGCTCTTAACATGAACATGTGTTGCACCTTATGGAAAACTTTTTCTGCATCTATTGAGATGACCATGTTGTTTTCATTTTTGGCTCTGTTGATGTGGTGTATTACATTTATTAATTTACATATGTTAAACCATCCCTGCATTCCTGGAATGAACCCCAATTGGTCATGATGTATAATCTTGATGATTTGCTGTATTCTATTTGCCAGTATTTTATTGAGAATCTTTGTATCAGTGTTCATTAGTGAGAATGGCCTATAGTTCTCCTTTTTGGTTGGGTTTTTCTCTTTTTGGTATGAGAGTTATGCTTGCCTCAAGAAATGATTCAGGGAGGACTGCTTTCTTTCCAATTTCATTGAAGAGTTTAAGGTTTATTGGCATCAAGTCTTCTCTAAATTTCTTGTAGAATTCAGCTGTGAATCCATCAGGACCTGGGCTTTTCTTTGCTGGTAAGTTTTTTATTACAGCTTCAGTTTCAATAGTTGATATTCAATAGCTGATAGCTGAAATTTCTGTATCTTCTTGGTTGAGCTTTGGTAGTTCATATGTTTCTAGAAATCTGTGTTTTCCTCTCTATGTGAGTAGAGATTTTTAAAGTAGGTATTCATGATCTTCTGAATTTCCATGGGATATGTAGTAATTTTCCCCATTTCAGTCCCTACTGCATGAATGTGGGTTTTCCCTTTCTTTTTCTTTATAAGGTTAGCTAGAGGCTTGCCAATTTTATTTATTCTCTCAAAAAACCAACTTTTTGATTCAACAATTCTTTGTATTGTTTTTTTAGTTTCAATTGCATTGATTTCTGCTCTAATCTTTACTATTTCCTCTCTTCTATGAGCTTTGGGTTTAACTTGCTCTCCTTTTTCTAGTAGCTTGAGAAGAAGCATTAGGTTGTTTATTTGTCATTCTGTTTTCTTGATATGACTATTTATTGCTATATATTTCCTTCTTAAGACCACTTTCATTGCATCCCACAGATTATAATAGATTGTTTCCTCATTTTCATTAAATTGTAGCTATTGCTTTGTATCTTCCTTAATTTCATCTGTATCCCACTGGTTGTTTAAAAGGTTGTTGTTTGATTTCCATGTATGCATGCAGGTTTTGCAATTTCTTTTACCATTAACTTCCAATTTCAGTGCACTATGATCAGATATTATGCATGGGATAATTTCAACACCCTTGCATTTACTTAAGAATGTTTTATGGGATAATATATGGTCTATTTTGGAGAATGTGCCATATGCAGCTGGGAAGAATGTTCTGAGAATATTCTGCTGTGATTGGGTGGAACACTCTGTAAACATCTACTAAGTCCAATTGCTCTCAGGTATGATTCAGTTCTATTACTTCCTTGCTGACTTTTTGTCTAGTTGATCTCTTTTTAATAATGGGCTGTTAAGGTCCCCTGTAATAATTGTGTCCTTGTGTATTTGGTTTTTCATGTCCTTTAGTATCTGTCTTATATAGTTGGGTGCTCCTGTGTTTGGTGAATATATATTTATAATTGTTAGTTCTTTCTCTTGAATTTTTCTGCTTACAAGTATATAGTGACCTTCTTTGTCTCTATTAATCATTTTAGGTTTGAAGTTCACATTGTCTGAAAATAGAATAGTTACCCCTGTTTTTTTCTTGGTTCCTGTTGCATGGAATACTATTTTCCATCCTTTGACTTTTATCTATGAGTTTCCTTTTGGGTCAGATGTGTTTCTTGTATACAGCATATTGTGGGATCATGTTTCTTGATCCATTCTGTTAACCTATTTCTTTTGATAGTTGAATTGAGGCCATTTACATTTATGGATGTCACATATATGTACTGGCTCAACTTTGCCATGTTATGTTCCAATAGTTTGATTTCTGCTTCCCCCTCATTTAATTCTTGTCCTACCTGGTGGTTTCTTTATGTTGTTCTGGGGATTGTGGTCATTTTTATCTCTGTCTAGTACATCTTTCAACACTCCTTTTAAGGATGGTTTGGTGGATGTGAATTTCTTCAGTTGTTCTTTGTTATGGGAGTATCTTGTTTCTCCATTAAATCTGAATGAAAGTTTTGCTGGGTACATCATGTTGCTCCTCTTTGCATCATCTTCTGGATTGTCATTTCATGCTGCTTTGCTATTTTTTTTAAAGTTCTATCCTTTCATGATCACTAATTGTGAACCTGTCCTCAAGGTCTGAAATCCTATCCTCAGCTTCATTTAAACGGTTTTGCATGCTTTGAATCGAATTTTTTGTTTCTTGGATGTCTCTTTCAGTTTGTTTAATGAATTCTGCTTGTTTTCTATATTGTTCATTCAAGGATTCAGTCAGTTTCCCATGCTCCTGTACTTTTTTCTCTATTTCTTCTTTATCTGTGCTCAGCAACTCCTTTCCTAAGGTTGTTACTTCTATCTTTACCTGGGAGAGTACTTCTAATTTGATTTCCTCTATGGCCTCATAGAGTTGTTTTTTAATTTCATTTGCTATATTTTCAGAGATTCCTGGTGTGTTACCTTTGGACCTCTACTTCAATGTCTCCTGTACTTGCACCTGTTGGACTGGATGTTTGAGACTGCATTCTGCTTTTTTGTTTTGCCATTTTCTTTCACAAGTTAGTGTTTGGTCCTTCATACCCGCTAGTTTCAACTGTTGGTAGTGTGTATCTTGGGGTTCTACTGTAAGGTTGATATTTGTCCAATTTCTGGGTCCCACAATGGGTAGGTAGGCCAGTCACCTGGCTTCCTGCTGCAGGGCCTGTTGGGTGAGTCCTATATTCTTCCTGGACTGACAAGCCTAGTAGTATTGATATAGGTCAACTTTTAGTTCCTGCTTAGTACTTTATCTTCAGGTTATTCCAGGTCATCAAATCTCCCTGTCTATAGTGTTTGTGTTGGTTGAGACCCTACTGTGTCCCTATTGTGTGCCTGTGTGTCTCATAAGCCCTTTTGATTTTCTTCAAGTTGGGGGAGTCCTTCTCGACACACTCCTCACTCTGCCTGATGTTTTCTGTGTAGGAAGGAGTCACCCCCACTCTTGTCAGACTTACCAAGGTCTTACAGTTAGTTGGAGGGAGCTTTTCTACTGGCCCTATTTACCCACCTTACACCTCTATTTTAGGAGCATACTCACCACACTGACTGGAGCCAGCAGAGATCTTCTGTTTCAGTGAGGCAGTCATTTAATCTCCCTTCAAGCTAGCACTGATAGTCTGCTGTAGTCCAAGGTTCCTCTGGGCACAGAGTTCCATGTTTACCTGGTGCACGCTGGAATTCCATCGCCTGAGTGTGCCCAGTCAGGGTGAAGGGTGGGTTCCCGGCCAGCTGGCTTCTTGTGGTTCACCGAGCACAGTCCGGTTAGGCCCGCTGGTCCCTCTCATTCATCCTGGGGTAGTATCAGACACAGAGAGTGGTCTTACTGCCTGGGTGCAGAGTTCCAAGTTTGCCCAGTGCATGTTGGGATTCTGCCCACTGCTGGAGCGCATGCAGTCAAGGCCTAGGGTGGGCTCCCGGCCCTGCTAGCTCCCGTGGCTTTCCGAACACAGTCCGATTAGGCCCTCCTGTCCGTTTCATGTGCCTTGGGGTGGTATCAGATGCAGGGCGCAAAGTTCCAAGTTTGCCCAGTGTGCGTTGAGATTCTGCCCGGCCCGGCACATGTGCAGTCAGGTATATGTAGCTTTTTGCTACATATATTTAACCAAGGAAAACTCTTAAGATGTTGTACATAGATAATAACAGACATTGCATTTGTCAAACTAATTTTTGATATTATCTCAGTTGTCTAACAACCTCAGCTGCTCTGCCCTGAGTTCTCTTCCTTTTCCAAGCTCCAGCTTCAAGGGCCTTTCCGGAAGTTGAAAGATCTATTTTTATTTAATAATTTCCTGAATGATAAAGAGCACTCTACTCCTTTGGCACTCTTGCTTTCAGTGGTCAAGTACATATGTAAGTATATAAGTGTGTGTGTGTGTGTGTGTGTGTGTGTGTGTGTGTACCAGTGCTAAACCCCTTGAATCCAGTTGGTAGTTATATTCTTCCACATGGTTTATTTTACCTAAGGGAAAATTATTTCTGAACAAGATGGCCAGTGTTAAATTGTGTTGAGGAAGGGTCTCATACTCAGCTGTACTTTTCAAGGACCACACAGTCCTCTCAGTAGCTGCTATCACATGGCCAATGCTGTGTGTGTCTGGGGCCACTTGCTAGGGTTAGGAGTGATGTCCAGGAGACCCCCATGTTGAAACAGTTTCCTGGGAGTTGTCATAGTAACCTGTTGTCCACAATGAGTTACAAGAGTCTCTCCTACTCTAATCAGAAATCAAATTAAATAGCTATCTCTGACTTCTACAGAATATTCAAAATGTATGGTGTGTGGTTAGGTAAAAAACAGTTATCACAGTAAAAGACACATTGCAATCAGTCCCCCTCCAAATACTTCTCCTCACCTGGAGCACACGTATCTGGTCCATCTTTTCACTTTCTGAAGTGGTTCTGGAAGTCTTCATTCATGAGTCTTTATTGAACTGTCACGGCCACTTTAGTTTTCTGAATGGTTCGACACGTTTATCTCTGGAGGCATTTTGACTTTGAGGAAGAGCCAAAAGCAACACAGTGCCAGATCTGGTGAATAAGGTGGAAAAGGACACAGCATAATATTGTCACAAGCTCACATTTCCTTTGAATGACACTCAGCGGCATGGTTCACATTTTTTATCATACCTCATAACAATACTCATGAGAAAAAACTTTCAGAACTGCCTCAGAAAGTGGCAAGGACAATGGGATAAGTGTTTTTAAAGTGCCAGGTGGTATTTTAGGAAGAATAATGGCACTGTACCTTTTACTGTAATAAAACTCTGTTAAAATTTAAGCCAGACATGGTGGCACATGCCTGTAATCCCAGCACTCAGGAGGCTGAGGCAGGAGAATCATTTCAAGTTCAAAACCAGCCTGAGCTACAAAGTGAGCTCAAGGCCAGTCTGAACTTCATAGTGAAACCCTGTCTCAAAAAGACAAATTAATTAATTAATTAAATAAAATGTAAACATTCACTATGATGTTCAATCATTCTTTGTATTTGAGCCTAAAATAATCATTTGCTATAACTCTGGTTGCCTTACATGCAAACCAAAGCTACTAGAAATGGATAAAGAAAATAGCATTCCTGACTGTTGATTCTTGAGTATTCTCTGTCAAATAACAGCAGCAGCAGTTTCACCTAAGATCTTATTAAAAGTGCAAAATCTGCCAAGCATGGTGGTACATGCCTAACATCCTACCCTGAAAGGCTGAGGCAAAAGGATCTCAAGTCCAAGCCCAGCTTGGATAATTAAGAGACATAGCAAGATCTTGTCCCCCAATGAAAATTAAATTTAGGGGGAAAAAAAGGATTCGGATTGGGGATGTAGTTTATCATTTATGCCTTGGCTTCAATCTACAGTTTTAGAAAATTCAGGAAACCTGGGACCCCATTTTAATGAGATTCCCAGGAAATTTGTGTACATGACACAGCCTTAAAAACATTGACACAGATATTAGTTCTTGAATCTATCTGTACCTTAAAATCTCTTGTTTAAGACAGGCTCCTGGCCCCAACCTTAAAGATTCTGATTAACCTGTGTGGGACCCAAGTATAGTATTGGTAATGATTAAAAGCTCTCCAAGAGGTTCTAGTACTTACCAAAGACTGGAAAGCACTACTGTAGAACAGTACTCTAAATATGCTGCCCTGGTCAGCAGCAGCTATATCAGGAGCATGTGAGAGATGCAGTGTGTAAGATGCTCCCCAGACTTACAGAATCAGAAACTCCAGGGGAAGTGCCCTGTAATCTGCAGTGATTCTAATGCCAAACACAGGTTATGGCTATTGCTCCAATCTAGATGACAAAGAAAGAGCTGGGCAGAGACGGTCTTAAGCAGGAAAGATACACAAAGTACATGATACGATGTTCAACAATATCAACTTGTCCTGAAGACATCATTTCCTTTCTACTTCAAGTACTCTTTGTTTTAAAACTACACTAACAGATGGGCCTATCATTTTCTAATTAGAGTAATAGGCACAGACTTGTAAAAAACATTATCCTAGGGTGATGCTAGCACATCTCAGTTTATGAGGCTGAGCTTGGGAGAGAAAAATGGTTGCTAAATGAAACAGCAAATCACAATTGTAGATCTTGTGAACCATGACCCCAAGCCTATCAGCAGTAAGTCCCAATGAAAAGCTACCAAATGTTTGTGTTCATGTTGATGTAGATAATTTGTTTGTTAAGAAATCAGGGCTTTAGGTTGCAATAGAGAAGCAGCTCCATACATAAACCATAAGAATAGCATTATGCTATTTAACTGCACTTATAGAAAATAACTAATAATCTATAATCTGACTGTGGAGAGCTGGCATCTACCAACAACAACAATATATTATGCACAAAATAACAAGAAGAGAATTTTTCTCTTCCCAGAAAATGTCTCTTATTCTAGCGCCACTCTTATTTTAATGGTAAATTTACCTAATAGTAAAGGACTACTACAGTTATCCTTTATAGAGACTCACTTGTTTTGATGTCACTGTTGATTCGTTTGTCTGTTTGTTTTTGCAGTGCTGGGAATTGAACTTAGGGCTTTGCACTTGCTAGGTAAGCTCTCTAACACTGAAATACAATATTGGCCCTACAAGCACTCAGATTTATTTATTTATTTATTTAGAGTCTCACTAAGTGATTGAAGCTGGCCTTGAGCTCACTATAAAGCCCAGGATGGCCTTGACCTTGAGGCAATTCTCCTGCCTCAGCCTCCTGAGTGCTGGGATTACAGGCATGCACCACCACAGTTGGCTAGCACTCACTTTTAACCGTCAATTTTATTTTTCTAGACAGAGCCACTATATTCCAGAGTTCATATATTTAGAATATACTAATAAATTTTTACTTATCTCATGTATAGTGAAAATTAACTTTATAGTATTTATTAAAGTAAATATAATCAATAATATTTACACATATTAACTGAGTTTGTAAATCCACTGCTTGGTAAGACAGAGAGGGGAAGGAAGCTGATAAGTGATATATTATCAAGCAGATAATCACTGTGAACAGCTGAGGCCCAATTACCCTAAGGGACCTCTGAGAATCACCCTGGTACATGACTTCTATATAAGAAGGAAGACGTTTATATACCCTCTCTCTCCTGACTGTCAATCACTGAGAGCTGTGTGCAGAGATGAAAACTCTGCAGAATTCATAGCCCAAGAAATGCAGAGACAAAGCCTTGGTGAGGCACAGGAACCTGTCACAGCAGGCACAGAATAGTGGGTACACAGTGGCTGGGAGCAGCCCACAAAAGACACCTGCTATGGGGGGTATGTATGTAATCCAGTCAGAAGACAGAAATCACACATAAATTTGAAGAGAAAATGCTTTGTATACAGTTATTAATTACTAAGAGAGTATTGGTTCCTATGAAAAGATAAAAGAGAGTGCTAAGTGATACTCTGGGATGGAGGGGGGCGCCCAGGTTTGCAAAAGAACCCCTAGGGCAAGGACTGAGACTTACTTAGACAAGTGTAGACACTCCTACTGAGGTCTTGCTGTGTTGCCTTGGCCAGAAATGGTTCACAGTCATGAAACTGAGGCTGGAGATCAGGAGTGATCGTCAAATCTAATCTAAAAGCTCGTCAAATCTAAAAACTCTGCTGAGGTGCAGGAGATCTTCCTAACAGGTTTGTCTTCAGTTTATGGACGCTGTGAATTGACTCCCCTGTCCACACACATCTTTTACATCTGAAGTCCATTTCATGCAGACAGAATCTTTCTTCTAAAATTAATAACAAGCACAATATGTTATTTTAATCTATAGGGTAGAAGAACTCTAATGTATCTTTCTTTCACAAGTCTTGGTAGGCATTGACCTGGGAACTAGGTAGATAAGCTATGGCTGAGCAGCTGGAAAGTTTTTGCTCCTCTCCTTAAAAACCCTTGGGAAACCACCTGCCTTTCTCTCATCCTGGTGAGCACAGAGTTCAGTGCCACAAAGCACCAAGTTGAAATCTTCTGATCTGGGTGCGATTTTCTCTCTTATCTTCTTCTCTAGTGATGTGACTGTCAATTAAATAGCTCTTTGACATGTCTTTGTCATAAATTCATCCAATTAATTTTCTCCTTAGTGAATTAATTTCTTGTCCCATCAGTATACTATAGGCTATTAATATGTTGCTTCATTCCGTCGATGTTCATAGTCACTCAGAATTATTCAAAAATAGAAAGACAATGTGTCTCATCATCTGCTGATAGATCAGAATATCCTTTTTGCATCAAAAAACTTTTGAGGAATGCATAGAAAATACAGCATGACTCATGGGCACAAAAAACAAGATGAAAAGAGGTGAATGTGGATGGGGACATGAATTCCATTTGGAGAAGTTGGCACATGGCAGAGAAATTGATATTTTGAAGGAATTGTATGAGTGGCCTGAGGACCACTGATTGAGTCCTTCAAAGCGGCAATGTACAGAGTGAATTAAGCTAACTCGGCTGGCTCCTAAAGCCTTTTTCAGTTTGGAGTGCAGCAATCATTGAGTAAAGGAGGAAAAACAAAACTAAGAAAAAATTTCATGGATCCTTTGAACTCAACTCAGCTATGACAAAATTTAAGGCTAGTAGTCCAGAGAAAAGAAGTGATAATCTACTCATGAAAGTGAGTAACAATTTGGATAGTAGTTAGACGTAAGATTAACAAAGTTAAAAAAAAATTTTAATTAAAAAAAAAAGATTCACAAAGTTGAACCATAGTATAATTGAGATGAGAATGTCACCACAGGCATGCAGAACACAGCCTCAGCTCTGGGGCAATACAAGTGCCTTCACTGAGTTTTCTAAATGGGCTCCTCTGCTGCAGTTCAGTGCTCTTAGTCCATAGTCTTCCTTCCGTGCTTTGTTATTTTACTTCTTTTCACATCAACAAAAAATGATTCCCATTCCCCATCTGCTACGTGCCAGGTACATTAAATACGTGCTATCCCTTTAGCACAAGATCAGAGGCTGCCCTGGAGCATCAGGACCTGCACCATGCAGTTGACTCGGGGTGCTGGGAGAACAAGTAACTCCTCCCCTCTCTGGAGGGCAGCTGAGAGTGTGGCAGACTTTCAGCAGCCCAAAGGAGAGAGACCCTGGCATCGGAACCTGCACTGTGCGGTTGACTCGGGGTGCCAGGAGAACAAGGCACTCCTCCCCTCTCTGGGGGGTGGCTATGATCCTGCCTGCTTGTGGGCTGATAATCAGACATCTCATGTCATCCTGTCCCCCATCCCATGTCCCCCCTCCCCCTCTCCCCTGCCTAGCAAGTGGGAGCCAGTGAACTACACATCTGGCGAAAAGATTGGCTATGTTATTTAGTATGAGCTCCCCATATGCAAGGATAAGAACAACCATTTGGAAGAAAACAAGAGACAATATGACAGATAGTGAATCTGTGGCTGTCTAGCTTTGAAATTTATGCTTTCTTATGTCCCGTTCCATTCTGTTTTGTTGTGTTTAATTTTACTCCCTTTTAAAATAAAAAAAAAGCATGCTTTAAGGGTTCCCCCCCCCAAAAAAAAAGTAACCAGAGGCTGAGAACTATGCATTTTCCACATCAAATAGCAAGCACAGTCCTTTCTCTCAAATTCCAAATACCTTCCTGGGCACAGGAGGTCAATACATCTCTTCTGTCGGACTTCAGTTGTTTATTAATACATATTTAACCCAATCTGCACCTGAACTTGAAAAAAATGTTATTGTTAACCATATGTGCTTGTAAAACCCCTTAAAAGAGTAAGTCTTTTTAGGTGAGTCTCCTTATAAGCCAATCATATTATCAGAGTGTGTAATATGAAGCTTATTTTGCAGGTGAGGATACTAAGGCAAAACTGGGCAAAAAGTCTAAACTGGAGAGAAATAAAAATCGTTAATATATGATACAAACTGGTTTAAAGGTCACCGGTGATCCATGTAATCTAAACAGTGGCCATTATAAAAAGACTAGTCATTATAAAACTTCTTAAAAGCAATTAGCATCTAATTAAAATAACTAAAATGACATTCAAATTAGATACTTCAAAAGATCTACTTTTTTCTCATTAACTATGAACAAAGCCTAAATGAAAATCAATTTTGATATTGTAGAGTTTCAAACTGATACCCAGATATAGGCAGCATCCCTACTTGGTACTTTTGATTTGCTCTTTAATAATTATTAACCCTTAATGAAAACCTCTCCAACGGATCTTATGAGAGTTTGTGTGTCTTACAGTATTGTTCATACAAAAATAAATCTAATACAAAAATAATCTAAGTTCCTATAATTATCATTTTTATTCCTCAAAAAAATGGAATCAAAGGAAATGGCAGCTTTTCTTAAGGCCTGGGTCTCTGGGTTGCTGGAGTAATGCTGATGCTGCTGATTGTAAGTAGGAGAGAAATACAAAGGGCTATATTCCTCTGTCCCAAACAAAGTGACATGGCACTCACACAGACATTCAAGAACCAGCAGACATCTTTCCTCTTAGTCTCCCATTAAAGTAGGCACAAGATAAATTCAATCCTTCTCCTCTCATTTGTACTCTTCTATGTCAAACCTGCAGTTTTTTATTGAGGTCTCAGTTTCTTTGGTTTGCATCTGTTAATTTTTGTTTTAAAAATTAAGCCTTTGTAAAGCTTAAGACTCAGTGGAAAATTTCTCTGTCCTTTGTTCCTTCCTCTCCTCCTATCCTCTCATTTTCCTCTTCCATTCTCTTAACTCATATCTATCTTCTAAATTGAAATATCAACACAAGAGAGTTGGCTTAAATGTGAGACGAAATATTTCCATCATGTGCTCAGAGACTTCAGTCAAATATCAAGGTTGTTGACCTGCACAGAGTGTAAATATACTTTGAAAACCATATGTCAAGGGATCTTGGCTTATGTTATTCACCTGAGGCTGCTCAAAAGTAAGCTGCTCAAAGAGAGCACCATGTCAGAAGCTACAGAGGATCAAGGTTGCAGAGTGGCTGCATTTTTATTGCCCTAAATAAAATCAGAAGGATTAGGTCACTGATGTAATTATTCACCAATTGAGAAACAACTAAAATTTCCTTGTAAGGAAAATATCTCTGTAGAGGGGATATTGTACACAGTAAAAGCAGTTCAGTTTGTTTGTTTTCTACCTGATCATTTGTATTAGTTCTCAATAATCATGATGGATAACAAGTGTGAGAGACAGTTTCTGACACGGCCCTGACCATCTCTTGGTGTTGATGCCATTTGTACTTTGTTCCTCTTAAATGTGATCTGGACCTAGTACTTTTGTCCAATGAACAGATGCAGCAAAGGGTACGACACCCTCCTCCTTATTAGGCAACAAAGTACTGTGACTTCTCTTGCTGGTATACTCTCTCTCACTTCCTCACTGTGATGGCAAGCACCTCAAAACATGGACCTGAGGGCAGCCTCTAGCCAACAGGAAGGAACTGAGACACGAACTTTACTCCCAAACCTGAGTGAGCTTGGGGGCAGACCCTCACCCAATGAACCCTGAAGTCAAATTACAACTATAGCCATAGCACTGTAGTCACCATGGTATATAGTGGAGCACTGCTTATCTCCATTGTGAGACCCTGACAGGGGACCCTGCCCAGCTGTGCTCAAGTTCCACACCCACGCAAGCCAAGAAATAATGTTTTATGCCACTAAATTTAAGGTAAGTTGTCATACAGCAAAAGGTAATTTATATAGTAAGAATGAAGTACATGATAGGTTAAGCAGGAGTCAAAACACCCTTTCCCAGCATTAAGAGAGTTATAAAACAGAACAAAAGCACATCATGGTCCTGTGGTTGCTTGGTGGGCATGACATAGGTAAAAAGGAATTCATTGACTGTAAGAGCAATTTCAGCCTGAGTTTAACAGCTCTTAGTCTGAGAGCTAAAATACAACCGTTCTCTCTTTTAGTCAGGACAGGCCATCTCTCAAGATTACTTTGCCCCTTTATTTAGACTGTCCAGTTACAATGTAGTTGATTAGATTTCTGCTTCCTGTAGTTATCTCTCAATATTCATAACCCTCTGACTCTGATTGGCTTGCCTGCTTTTCAAGCCTGCAGATGCTTCTGCTTTCATCTTATGCTGATTATCACTAGTGTCCATCTCAATTTCATCCCAATAACTATCGTATCATTAGCTCTATTTTATGCATAAGAAAATCTGAATGAGATCATATGACATGTAAGAAGAGCTGAGAATAGAATCCAGTCTCAAGGGCTTGGCCCTCCACTTCTCAGTATAATTCCTTCTTGATTCTTGGAGGAAATACAAAATGAATTTGAAGCCTTGTACACTTCAGTGCTCCCACTTCTATCTATTCCTGCACTCACTTCCTGCACTTGGTATCAACCTCTCATCTTCTCACATTGTATGATTATCGCCCCAGCTCTGTGCCTCCAAAAATTCACTGAAATCTCTTTTGACAGTCTTAGGAGTTTAGAAGCCAGAGTCTTAGAATCCTCCAACATTCTCTTTCACCTCCTCGGAATGCTCAGAAAACCCATTCATATTGAAGTTTAACATTCCTGGTTTCTAACTTGGGTGACTACTTTCTATGTTAATTAAGAAAGTTGTATAATATCTCTGCTCTTCAGATTCCTAACTGGTACAAGAAATAATAAGACCAGAAATCTCTGTTTTAGTAAGTAAGCAAGATGACGAATACAAAGCACCAGCCCAAAGTGTTCCTTGGTTATAAGTGATAAATTGCTCTTAACTCTTTCTTGTTACCCTCCTCCTATCTCTGCTATGGTCTTTGACATGGCTGTGGGAGGAAACGGACAATTTTTCTTGGCTAACTAGTTCTTTCTCTACCTTACCAAAGTCCAGTATCAGTTGAATATATTTTGTAAATGTTTAAACTGATTAATTTCCCTAGGTTTGATTCCTTTTGCCACATGCTTTCTTGGTTAGTGCTGGCATTTTCACACAAAAGCACTGTACAACATGTAACATGTCAGCTGTCACTTCAAGGCTGCTGGGGCAGTGAGATGTCAGTGATGGTGACATCAAATCCCAAATTAATGTGAACATTGGCCTCAAGAGTATCTGCAAATAATTCCATGAGCTTGTCTACCTTTAGACAATATTATAACCCCTGACAAAAAAATTCTAAAGTATGTCCAAAGATGACCAATGTCAAATCATGCATCACATATCATGTGATAAACTTCATTTGTTGACATGTACCCTCTTCTGAGTTGGTTTCCTCTGCAGCAATTTCACACTGTATGGAATGAGAAACTTCACAGACCTGCTTTGAGATCCATCCTTCTATATCTAGCTGTGTGATGATTACTGTGTTTTTTCCAGAAAACAATTTGTCTTTGATTGTGTTTATTCTTTTTTTTCTGACTAGTTCCTGGTTTTTCCCAGTGGCAGGGACAATGGCCTCCAACTTTTATATAAAACTGTGCTTTGAGTGGTAAAACTTGAAAGTCTTTGCACTTTACAAATGCCTTTATACTGGAACGCATGACAGATGCTGGGTTCATTTGAAAACAAAAAGATTGCAGTACAAACCCTGCTGATGATTTGCTACCCATAGGTTGGTTTACAGCCCAAGCAGGACAAACTTTCATCCTTACTTTTAAACTCCCTATATCTCTCTCAATCACTCCTCAGCCACAAGGTACAAATTTCTTTCTTATATGCTATGCCAAGTTTTAAGCCTTAAGTCTTTTCTTAAGGGATACAAGAACTGGTAGAATTTTCTTTTTTAAAAAATGTGAAAACCCCCTATTGTCCTTCTTCACTCTCTTCCCTATTAAATCATTATTTATTGTGCACAACCTATGTGCAGATTAGATTCTACCTCCATTTTAAAATGAAACTGGAAATTTCAGTAAGTTATATATGGTGATTCAGCTAAGCTAAGTCAGGTAAGTCAGCTAAAAGTCAATTGTTAAGATTTTCATTCTAACACACTGTGAGATATTCTTTCCAAATTTTTAAACTTCAAATGTACTCTATCCAGTTTCTTAATGCGTCTCCTCATCAGAATAAAATCTCTCTGAGAACACTTTTTATGTTGCTCACTGTGATAATCACAGAGAACATAGAGGTAACCAAAAAATTGTGTGCCCAATAAGTGAGTAAATGAGGGAAAGAGCAAATCAAAAAATAAAAAGGTCTAATCAGACTTTTATATCATAGAAGTTTTGTTTATTCAGAAGTGTCATTGATATGAAGCAATCTCCAAATTTGTTCCCTGTGTTTTCTGTTTACTACTCTATAGAATGGTGCATGTTGTAGCAGAATTCAAGGGTGACTGAATTCTCTAAGATCACGTGAAATCTGTAGCCTATGTCTGTGCTGCTCAGTAAAGCACAGCACATTTCCAGCCTCTCATACTCATAGGTGTGGCTCTTCATGAGGGGGAGATTGAATAGTGATGGCAGAAGGGCTGACTTGCTGTTGCCAGGTAAAGATCTGGTTACTGGGGGTATAACCGGAAAGGAGTGTCTCCCCCTTGGGTTCCTCCCCTATCCCTGATTCCTGGCAGATGTGAGCAGCTTTTCTCCACCGAGGTCCTTCTGCTGTGTTGTGTTCTGTTTAAGCCTGCTAACCATGGACTAAAACTTTCAAACTTAAGTCAACTAAACCTCTCCTTCCTTAAATTGTGGGTGGGAGGTATTTTGTCCCAGTGACAGGAAAGTGGCTAGGGCACCCAGACACTTCAGGTTCTGACTCAGCTGGGTGGATTAGGGACTTTCAAGAATATTCACAACTTCTAGGGATCTTTTTTCCAAAGAACTGGAAATGATGCACATACTATCAAAAAGTTTCCCCAAACCTGAAAGTAGTTTTGCATCCATCATTCAGCAGTATTCGATTACAAAGAAAAAAGGGGATGAGGGAAAAGGTAGGAGAAATACAGCAGAAGAGATTGCTGATATTTAAACACAGTCATTCTTAATAAGGAAAGTAATAATAATACTTGTTTAATTATTTAGATAGACATACAATTACTAGAGAATTATAGCACATTTTTCAAAGCATAGTTTTTAATTGATCAGTTGAACGTTGAGACAGTGGTATTATCTCTTACTGTAGAAGATGTTGCCTTTGAGAGCATAGTAAGCTACCTGGTGTTTGTATTTAATATAAGTTGCTATCTTTTATCTATCAGGGGAAAACTGAATAAGAACACTGTGATTTAGACTTCCCCAAAATTTCTTAGCTGTAACTCTGTATGCAGATATAATTAGTACTGGGAATGAAAATTCCCTAAACAGGGAATTCTGACATTATTGCTATTAAATCTACTATACAGAGGTGGGGCCAGAAGGTCTAGGGACCACATAATTTGATTCCTCCTTCCACCCTACACCCACATCTAATGCTGCTCAGATTTTCTCTGAGATCTGATAAAACTATGAGGTGTAAATGGCACGTGTTGCCATAGTAGCTAAAATGTTCAATTCTTCCTTCCTCCTCTCAAAGGGACTTTAATGAATTCAGTACCTTTCTTGGGTTCAGAACATAAGTTAGAAGCTAGGCTAGCATTAGGCTCAGATATTCCCTCAGCCACATGTACAAATTCATTGACTTGTGACATTCCAAATCAATGTCAAATCACTTGGAGCCTGAAAAACAGAATCAGCTGTAAGATTAACTGATGGTTCGGTATTGACATCATTCTGTCTAGTGGCTCTTTTAAGAGTTCTAAGGCAAGATAAAATGGTAGTCACTAATCAAGCCTGAACTTTCTATGACTTAGAAAGTTGGGTACATCTACAACTAGTTCACATGATGTATTCTCTGCAGTTTAATTTAACAAGTTGGTCCCCAATAAAGTTGACCCTCTCTTGATTGCCTCAGACGATTACTTGCTTACATTTTCAAGTTATCATATTCCTTCCAATTTTTTGTTTATTTTCTCAGTGGAACCACTGTCTGCTTGACCAGTCAAAAAGATTAACTCTTAACTGAAAGAAACATTGGGTTCTTACTCCAAAATGCCTACTTTGTGTGTCTTTAATAGAAAAAGGAAAGGCAAAAAGTCCTAAAAACACTCATCACATTTATTGGTAATTTTATCCATGTTTGTCTATTTCAAAGCATGACTCCCTGAAGCCATAGAAAATCAAATAAAGAAATGGAGGCTAAGAAACACAAGCAAAACCAGACAAATGTAGGTCAAAACACATACACATGCAAAATGTATGTAAATATTCACAACTTTATTCATAATAGTCTCAAATTGAGATCCTTCTACATGTCCATTAACAGTAGAATGGATGAACAAAAGTTTTCTCAGCAACAAAAAGGAATAATCTAGTAATATGTGCTATAATGGAGGTGAAAGGATTATATGAATAGAAGAAACATACCCTATGACTACATGACTCTAGGAAAACCTCATCCATAGCAACAAAACCCAAATCAGTGATTATCTGTCTCAAAAGAGGAATAGTAGAAGACTAGGAATAAACTCAGGAAACCTTTTACAGTGCTAAAAATATTCTGTATATTGATTGTAGTTGGGGTATGGATATATAAATTTATCAAAATTCATCAGAATGCTGAAAATGATTTCTCATTTTGGATATAAATTATATGTCAATAAATGTGACTTTAAAATCTATGTAAGTATATTATTCATTTCTTAATATTAAAACTTTACCAACATAGCAACTACTTTTCACCCTGGACTTCACTTTCAAATGAATAGATAGATACAACACAAAATGATATTATATTCTCAGGTACACAATTCCTTGGTTTAGGTAGTTTTTACCAGTAGTTGGCTGGGAAAGTTGCAAGTGAAATAAAAGGATTTTTGTGAGTGTCATTAAGAGTCTTATCCTCATATGTCCAGGTAAGATCTGAAATGCGGTATAAGTCTCTCAAGAGAATGGAAGATTACACAAAGAGAAAACAATGTGAAGACAGAAATAAAGATTAGAGTGATGCAGCCACAAGTCAAGGAATGCTGGCAGCCACCAGAGGCTGAAAGAGGTAAAGGGGAAAGAAATCCTTAAAACTTCTGGAAAGAATGCATCCCAGGTTGATTTCAGTACTGTAATAGAGATTGGAATTATCTGACTTTCAGAACTATGACAAGGAAGGGATTTTCTTGTGCTAGGTGGTAATCTATTACAGCATTCACAAGAAATTAGTCCAATAGCTTTGATAAAATCCCAAACTTCTAAGATTTTTAATTCTATCAGAAAAGGATTTAAGAAGTATTAGGAATAAGGCCTCAGGGAGAACCTAGCTTAAATCATTTATAATCAAAGGGAGGAAATAGATGGAGATGATGAGGCAGTAAAGATAAAAATGTACCAGATAAGCTACAGAGTAAGAAAACAGAAAGAAAAGATGATACTGGAGTAGGGATCAGAAAATGCTTAAAAAAATAGCTGCCTTCAAATGTGCCCTTGAAAAATTGTTAATATATCAGGAAAAGGTGACAAGATATGCAAATGATTTTGAGAGTCACTTCTAGAAGTTAATTTGTTTTTAAGTATTCTTGGGATTCTGTTACCAAGGATATAGCCAAATGTTTCACATACTGACCCAAGAAATCAGTGCTACTCTCACCCATTCTGGAAAATCTCATAATAAGGGTGCTATTCTTATATTCTGACACAGCAAGAGCATAGGCTTTCCCCCTGTGCTCCTTCCTCTATAAAAAATAAATCTTGATATCAAATGAGTGCTCAAAGTACAGCTTCTTTTGACCTTTTACAGTTGTGTCCCAAAGTAGCGGGCTTAGGTTTTATAGTCAATAGCAGTTCTAAATTCTCAGAGAATTATTTTTCCAGAATAAAAAATACACAGGCAATGTAAGAAAAAAATGAAGAAATACATCTGAAACGTGTCATTACAAAAGATAAGTATTAGTGACCAATAGCAACCCAATTTAAAATATAATAGGTACCAGAATTTGCAGATTAACTCACATAAAATTTCATCAGATCCCTACATCTCCCCTATATGCACACATGTTATCAATAATGAATTGGAGTGAACCCTACTAGTGAGGAAGTAAATTATATTAATTAAAGTAGCTTAGTACTAGAAATGAACTATAGAGCTTAGTGACACAGAAGAGAAGACTAAAGGTAATTATTTCATATTGATGGTGTCAATGGGCAATGAATAATACTAAAACAGCTGTTACTAAATATATAAGATGGGTTCTCCATACTAAGATGAATCCCAGTTGAATAAAAACATTAAATATTTAAAAACATGAAATAAGAAAGGTATCAGAGGAAGGCACACATACTGATAGCACTTTAGAGGAAAGAATTCCTTTCTGAAAGCTAGAACCTTACAGGTAAAAGAAATTAAACCATAAAAATAAAAAAGATTGATAAATCTGAAACACATGAAATTAAAATTTTTCCTACTAGAAAAATTTTTGTACTATAAACAAAATCAGTCTGGGAAATACATGTATTCAAAAGCAAAGTTCTAATTTCCTTAATTGTAAAAATTAATTTTAAAAAGAACAGTTATCCCAAGGAAAAGTTAAAGTACAAGGATAAATGATTCACATGACTAACAAATATCTTTTGGTAATAGGTTAAGTTGATATTACCTTCTTAAACTACAATTTTCCAGCATCTGCCAAATTCTAAAATACATGCACATATAATCTGACAGAGATTTGTACTTCTAGAAAATTGTTCAAGTGTTCTCAGGCAAGTGCTTATAAGTATTGTGCATAAGAATATATTTCACATATGCCAACACTGTAATACTCTATGCATTAAAATTGTTTCATATAATCTGTCCATTAAACAAAAATCTTCATTGCTTATAATGGATGAGTATTATCATCACTCTATGAAGACAGATATGTTTGCTATTCTGATTGTAGGAAAGTCACCACTATTGTAGGAATAGGAAGAAGCAAACTATAGTTCCAAAGTCAGTTTGTATCACTTTATTTCAAAAAAAAAGTACAGTAGAATTATAAAATACATGAAGTTTAATGAATATTCTCTAGAGCTCAGAGTCATATTAAAATCCTTACTTTCTAAAGTCTCTAGTTAATTACTTTAGAAATGTCTCTCACTCCACTAGCAAATACACAAGCGAATGTCATGCAGGAGGCATTGTTCGGGTGAGGAGTCTTTCCCACCTGATGCTGTAACCAGTCAAAATAGAGAGCTCACCTTCTAAATTATCAACATGTGCCAGAATATTCTGCCATGAAATAAAGAACTTTTCACAACTGACTTTAAAAATGCTGCTTCCAATTGTGTAAGAAATATCTTTACAAATTTTCAGAATTAAAAATTAATGATACTATCCAGACAAGAAGCTTCTGCAGCCTCTAGAATTTGAACAGATACCTCAGTTTTTTTCTAACCATAGAGAGTAGCCTATACAGGGCTACATGAGAAAGGAAAAAGTCCTTGTGTAGCTTTTAGCAGTAATTTACACCTGTGGAAATTCAGGGAGTGAAGCCTTTGTTCTGTTCACCATCTAGCTGGAAATCTTGTTTCCAACAATGGTTTTAAAGTTTAGCAGCCACATGAATTCCTTGTCAGTGAATGGAAGAATTTCTCTTCCAGTGATTTTAATTTAGGCCAATAGAATAATGAAGGAAAGGGTGTTAAAATACAAGTACACCTCCTCACAAGTCCAGATAGAATGTGAAGATTTAACCTCAGGTGCTCAGGAACCATTCCAACCATCAATAAGATGCATCAGATTCTGGGATTTGCAGAGATCTCACTCTGAGAAGCCAGAGTGAGGGAAAATAGCCTTTTCCCTATTTTCAAAGAAATAAAATAATTTATCTAGACTTATACAGTTATGAAGATGCAAAACTTCCAAATGAAAATCACCACATCTGCATACCACCATGACCACTTTACATGTTCTCTGTTTAACTCTCTGTCAGAGCTTGATGTGTGCTAGTATAGACTTCATATGAAGCCATAGCACACTATTTCAGCTGGATAGAAAATACTGGCGTATTTATTGTCCATTTGGAAATCTATTTTTCAATAGTTAAACTCTCAGAAAAGTCATCTTGCTTTTAAAATGTATGGAATATATATTGCCAATCCAACTGCCAATATTTATTGGCAATATATGTTGCCAATAAATTGTTTCTCCAATTTAAATTACATGTGTAAGCTCTATCAGCACAAAGCGTTACTATTTTTTAATTTGTTGTTTAATGTTGCTCTGTTTTGTGTTTTATTTGTTTTGCAAGTGTATTTCCTCTTCTGAAGTGTCACCTTTTGTCACTTGCCTGCTTATCTTTTGTACTACTGATAATTTTCTCATAACTTTGACTGCATCCTTAATATGTTATAGATATTAAATTGTGTCATATCAGATATAAATATGTTGTGATGCACTTTATTTTTTACCATTTTTTATCATAAAGATATATTTTACTTGTACATATTAACATATTTTCATTCTTCTTAATATTGTTCTGATATTGAAAAAGTTATCATTTCTCCATAGATTAGATAAACTATTTTCTAGCAATACTCCTACAATTTGATATTTCATATTTAAACTAATTTGATGTTTCTATACATTTCTGCACCTCCAGCCCACAAGGAGAAAGATAAATCATAATCCTTGTTCTCACTGATAATGGAAAAACTACTTTTTTATTCATGCAGCAGATTTCAGTGTGATTTTGAAACTGGCATTTCTTAGTGCATGCTTCTCAACCTACCTTCACCCAGATGATAATCACTTATTCAAACATATTTTCATGGAGTACAAAGTGATTTTTGTATACCAAGATGCTAACCAATTATTGCAGCCAATTATTGCTACTTTATAAGTTCACCCTTCCTCACCAATTGTTTAATGAATTTACTTAAATTTGTGTCTATTTACACAGCTTTGCTGCTATTCCATTATTTTATATTTTTATTTCTCTATCAAAGAAGAAATGTCTTAAATATCACTACTTTATTATAGATTTTAATACCTGATAGATATTGATTGACTTGTTTCTCTTTAATATATGTCTTGCTTTTTTCTAACCTTTTTCAGGTGACTTAGAAGTTTTTATAGAATTCTCTAAAACAGCTTGGCCTCATTGCTTTTGACCTGTGATGAGGTAAGACTTCATGGTGGGAAGGGCATGATGGAGTACACTGCTCACCTTGTGGCAGCTTGGCTGCAGAGAGAGTGGGCTAGGAGGGGCCTGGGCCCTGCATTCACCTGATGCACTCCATAAGCCTAACTTCCTCCCTGAACTGTACCTCTTCAAGGTTCTATTACCTCCCAATAACTATCGAAGACTAAGCCTGTGGTATACAGGCCTTTCAATGTGTGCATTTATATAGTGAAGAGCTATACAGGCCTTTGGGGAACATCTCAGGCCCAAAGTATGGCAGCCCAGGTTAGCCACTGCAGGTGATTGTTATCCTGCCCTTTCTGTATGGACTGTGTAAATATTCCTACTATAATTTTAAATACCCTTTGATGTTTTTATTAGGCCAGTAAAGGCTCACTGTCTTTGCAAATTAAGTTATCTCATGCTTTTCCTGAAGGAATGAGAAGAAACAGTGTTTTATTATTTTCCTAAACTCAGCATCATTTTCGACATCATCCACTGGAGATTATTGTCAGTAGGACCACTTCTCTGTTAACCTCAATCTGAAGTTTCATCATCTTAAACCCCACTATTTAAAACCATTGAAGTTCTAATGATTGTGCAAAGGAATGATTGCAGAGTAACTAATAAATAAGTGGGTAGACACAGATTGCTTTTCCTGAAAATTGCAGTTTTTCAGACAAACTCATAGATTTCCATTATTTCCTGTGGTCATATTAACTTTACTCCCTTCATCATTAAAACATTCCTGACTAAATAACTTGGCCTGATACTTATAAGAAGAATAGTTATACTTTAAGCCAAATCTACAAATATTTTGAATGCTATCTTACTGAATATATTCTGATATCAAATTTGAATCTTGTCGTCAAATTTAACTTAATATTAAAATACATCTCAGTGGCCTGAAATCAGTGGCCTGGGTATGTTGGTCTTCATCATAATTATATAAAAGGCATTATGTTGTTTACCCAGTTTCCACAGCATTAGGACTGAGCAGATAACCAGAACCTGGAAAAATCCAAGTTCTAGTTACAATGCTCCTCCTCCTTCCTGAACAATAGTGCAGAAAGATTAGGAGACATAACTCCATCAGCCAGAGACCACACCAAGTCTGGAGTTTTAAATGCAGTCATCAGAGTGGCTGTGTCTTCAGTGGTAGAACAGGGTCATTGACACTCAGAAAGATTGTCTCCTTGTATTTTTTTTTTTATTCTTTATCTTCAGTATGACTGTCATTGCTTAGACAGCTAGGAAAACAGAATGAATAGGGACAAAGAATGACAATGTGGTAGAAAGAATGAAGCCTAGGTGATCAGAACATGACTGTACATAATGTCAGGAAGGTTACAATGCAATTATCTTCTGTAATTATTTTCTGTATATATCAAATTGATTGTCATGTCACTGAGTAAAGGTGATGCTTATTTTATCATTTTTTCCTCCAGCTGCTATGTGAACTAAATATTTCATGCTTATTATTGTACAACTTAGTGAAACTTTAGTTTGTCAGATGTAGTACAAGGAAAAAAGGAGATAAATATTCAAAGACAAAAAAAGAGAGAAAGAAACAATTTCAGGATTCCGAGAACTGTGACAATGCAAAGGAGACTGAAAGACTGGGAGGATAAATGCTGAAAATCAAACTGAGACAAAACTTCCTTCTGTGCTTTCTGGGAATCCAAATCCTGCCAGAATTATATTTTTAGTATGCGATAAGTGTCTTGTTCAAGCAAGATGGAAATGACTCAGACAAACAAGGAATGCAAAGAGGAAAATGATGTACAGGATCATGGCCAATAGCTACTGTCTCTGGGATAATGGCAAGGCTATGAAAAAAATTATTGTGATACTATTGTGATAAAAGCATCTAGAGTGAATTCAGAACTCTTGCTGGCCTGGTGAGACTGTCTGTAAAATAGGTCTAAAAGATATAAAACTTTTGATGTCAGAGATGTCGTCTTTGTGGTGAGCCATCAAAAATTACTGTGCATTTGGTATCAGGGTGATGCTTGCTTCCAAGAATGATTTAAGGAATACTGCTTCCTTTTTTATTTCATTAAAAAGTTAGAGAAATATTAGCATTAGATGTTCTCTAAAGTTCTTGTAAAATTTAGAAGTGAATATTTGGGACCAGGCTTTTCTTAGTTGATAGGGGGTTTTCTTTTTTTTTTTTCTTTGTTAGTTTGTTTTTTAAAATTACTTCTCCAATTTTGTTGACTGATATTGGAGTAGTCATAATGTTTATATCTTCATGATTCAGCTTTGAAAATTCATATGTATCTAGGAACCTATCTATTTCTCCTGAATTTCCTACCTTATTAGAGTACAGGTTCTCAAAGTAGTTGCTAATGATCTTCTAGATTTCTGCAGGATCCACTGTGATTTCTCTCTTTTAATTTTTCTAAACTCCTAGATTTAAGTCTCTTCTTTTCCTTGTTTTGGCAACATTGGCTAGGGTTTGTCTATTTTCTTTAATATTTCAAATAACTAATTCTTCGATTCATTGATTCTTTCTATTGTTATTTAGTCACAATTGCATTAAATTCTGCCTTGATCTTTGTAATTTTCTTTCTGGTACTAGCTTTAAGTTTGAATTGTTCTTGCTTTTCTAGAACTCCTTGGCTCATTCACTCTGTTTTCTGATGTTCACTCTGTTTTTCTGATGTGGGAATTCACAACTATAAACATCCCTCTTAGGACTGTTTTCACTGTGTCACATAGGTTCTTGTATACAGTACTGGCATCATTGTCTGATTTCAGGGTAATTTCTTCTTTAATTTAATTTGTGACACCATTGATTATTCAAGAAGGTATTATTCTATTTCCATGTGTTTGCATTGTTTTGTGATGTCTTGTGCCTTGCTCAGGAAACATTACAAAGAATCAACAAGTGGGATAACATCAGATTAAAAAGCTTTGACATAGCAAGGGAAACCACCAACAGAGTGAAAAGACAACCTATAGAATGGGAAAATGTTGTACCAGCCACACTTCAGACAGAGGACTAATATCTAGAATATGTAAAGAACTCAAAAATATTAGACTCCCTCAAATTTAAAGACTCAAGCCAAAAACAGGGCTCTGAAACAGACACTTCTGAGATGAAGAAGTACAAATAGCCAGTAAGTATATGAAAAAATTTTCAACATCATTAGCCATTAGAGAAATGCAAGTTAAAACAACCTTGAGTTTCTGTTACACACCAGAAAGAGTGGCTATTATCAAGAAATCAACCAAAAACAAATGTTGTTGAGTCTGTGAAGAAAAAGAAACTCTTACTCACTGGTGTGAGTGTAAATTGGTACACCCAATAGGAAAAGCAGTGTGGAAGTTCCTCAAAAAATTAAAGAAAAAGCCAGGTGTGGTGGCTCATGCCTGTAATCCTAGTACTTGGGAAGCTGAGATAGGAGGATTGTTGCAAGTTTGAGACCTGCCTGGGCTACAAAATGAGCTCAAGGACAGCCTGAACTGCAAAAAAAAAAAATTAAAGTAGAAACTTCATTTGACACAACCATTGCCCTTTTAAGTATCGTCCCAAAAGAGTTAAAGTCATCATAGCACATGGATACATGAAAAATGTTCATAGCTGCAGAATTTAGAGTAAATAGATCTTGGAAACACCCTCACATGCTCATCAACAGATGAATGGATAAAGAAAATGTGGTATTTGTACACAGTGGAGTACTATTCTTCCATAAAGAAGGATAAATGAGACATTTTTAGGAAAAAGATATACCTTGAGATCATAATCTAAAGTGAAATAAACCAGACACTGCAAGTGTAAATATCACATTGTTCCTGTTATGTGAGAAACCCAAAATATAAATAAGGAGCAAGTAGAGGGCAGACGTTAAGAAGTAAGAAATTTTTCAAATGGGAAGGGGAATAAGAGATGAGGGAGGGGAGAAAGAATGAAGGGAACAGGAGTTTAAAGAAAAACAGAATTGAAGGAAAAAATAGAAATAGAGTTTTTGTAAATAGGAAGAAGTAGAAAGGTTAGAAGGAGTAGAGAAGAAGGGATAAACATAAAATTAAGATGTGTTGTATACATGCAGAAATTATTGTGTGATAAAAATGGTTATTATGTACTGCAAACATGTTCTTGTAAAAATAAACAAATTTGAAAGAAAAGAAAAAACAGATGAATGGATAAAGAAGAACTTTTCATGGATGTTATTTGTGTAGAACCTCTGGATATATCTTTCAGGTGGCAGCAAATGAGTTTCATCAATGAAGGGAAAAGACCTTCCCTTCACATATATCCTAAACCCACCAGTTTATAGTTCTGAATGTGAGTCAGTGACCTATGTTCATGAATGTTACCAGGGTTAATGTCCCTGAAAAGAGTTTCCCAAGGTGGGACTTCTTAACTTATTCCCAAACAATGCATCCTGGGTCAGTGATGGCAAACCTACTAGGGCTTTCAACAATACAAACCATTCCCTATGGCAAGCACACCATAGGTTCCCCACCCCGATACACTTACCTAGTTATTTCAGGTGCCTATCAGACATACAATGGAGAACACTCAAATGCTGCTGAAGCCTTGGTATCACATGGATAACTTCAATGGACTGAACATGACATAGATATTCCACCTTTGAAATTCAAAGTTAATTTGTAAAGAACCTATACAGTTCTATACAGTTGCTAGAAAAATACTCATACAAAAGATCCATGTGAGGTGGCATTCATCATGCAGATGAGCCCATTGCTAGTATAGAAGATAGATGTGCTTGGTCTTATTCATCATTACCACTGGAGGAGGATGGGACTGCTGCACAGGTCAAACAGCATTGTAATATTCACAAACATATTAGTGCATATTTGAAACAAATTTCCTCAATTCAGTCTTTGGATTACATAGAAGAGGTTTTAGTCACAAACCGCATCTAACCTCATTATGTATTCCATCAAGTTGGTCAGAATCCCCAATAGTATGTGTCTTGAAAGGTGATTGAGAATAGGCTGTCATAATTCTCAAACATATCAACCACCATTATTCCAACAGAAATATTTGCATCTTTACAACTGTGTAACTTAAATGTAGCTTCAAATATTAGAACCCATCTGTAAAATCTTGGGTCCTATAACTTCAAATATGACATGTATTTACATTCTGTTATAGACAGAACATTTATTCAGCACAGCAAGGTGAGATATAACTAAAAAAATTGCTTATTCTCCTTTTATGGACAGGTAGTAATGGTGCATCTTCTGGGTTACAGGGTAACCATAAAGCTTTGGTACATTTACATATTGTGTATTGATCAACAAAGAATACTTAGGTTACCTATCTTCTTAAACACTTATTATTTCTCTCACCTAAAAGTTTTTGTCCTTTCTCATTCTGATTCTGGGTTGCACAATACGAAGATTGTTGACTTGAGGTCCTAATGCAAAACACTCTGAAATTTGTGTGGGGGATAAAAAACCTTAGCTAAGTCATTGTGTGGATTTTCTTCTGCTTGTAATTGAGTACATTTCTAATATAAATACTAATTAAAACTGGTAACACATCCTATAACTCAAATTTTGTAAGTTTAAAAACTCTTTCCAACCAGGTATAATAGTGCACAGCTATAATCCCAACACTCTGGGAGGCTGACACAGGAGGTTCACAAATTTGAACGAAACCTGGATAAATTAGCAATGTAAGAAAAAAATCCTGTCTCAAAATAAAAGATAATAAATTGAAGTGAAGCTCAAGGTCAGTGAAAAGGCCCTGAATTCAGTTCCACTGGAAAAGAAACAGAAATCTTTTCTTTCTTAATTCTTGCACTACTATGGTCATCCTGAGTGATGAGCATTCCTAGACTGTGGCAATACCTCTCCTGAACATCAATATTTTCCCAGATACATCTCATTGTGGATAAATTATAACACAGAATTATGGACCAAACTGTGCTATAACCCACGCACACAGCAGCATTAGTGCCTCAACAGGATAAACTTAACTACACTAAAGCGAGGAACTATTGTGATAGCTCCTGCTGGTCTCCAGCCAATCTACATGCTTTCCTAGAGTTATTTTCAATGTTGTTATGATCCGAACACCTGCTGCTGTGTGGACAGGAAAATAAGCCAAAAACAACTGAGGAAGCAAAATATGTCAAATTTAAAGCAAATATACACAATACCCATGAATAGAACACAAATCAGTATCGTCAAATTGGAAGGCCAGCATGCTTGGTTACCAACCTGTCTCTAAACTGCCATAAGTGCCCAGATCCAGACAGGGACAAAAGAAGAATCTAGATAATTTTAACATTGTTTTCTATTTGTGTTGCTTTTTGTAGGATGGAATAAAATTTCTCTGTATGTGTAGATTCTTTTCTTTTTTAGCAAACTCAGTTTCAACTTCATTTCACATTAACAATTTTGCCCAAAACATTTATTAAGTTTTTTACTCAAAAATCATAGGCATATTGATGTTTTCAAAGTAGTTGCTCAGATACAAGATATAAGCAAGCAAAATTAATCAACCAATATATGATAAAATAAAATAATAAAAATCACAGGCATACAACATTGTAGGTAGTAAAGAAAAATGTTGGCATTAGATATGTTGGATTTGAGCACTGAAATTTTTAAATTTTTTTAAAGTTTGATGACTGGTGGATGGGACTCGAAGCTAGAGGAACAAATCAGTTTCTAACACAGAATTTAAGGCTGATTTTTAACATAAATATCACAGGTCCAGAAGCTTTTTGTTATTTCTAAGACAGTCATGAAAATATTTCCTCTTGATTTTCTTAAGTTTAGAATAAAGAACCAAAGGAGAAACAAAGAAAATACCAACTTGGTTTTATTGATGAGAGGCTTATGTAGAATGATAGACAATTTTATTTATTGGACCAAACTGTCCAAGCATAGTGGAGCTCATGTGTGATTCCATGAGAAGGGTCCATGGACAGACTATCTTCTCAAATGTTCTACGGAGCTATTGTAGGTGGTTGCCATATATAGTGTTCAACTGGAAGGAGACAGCCAGCATGACAATGTGAATGACAGAGAAAGGAAAAGGCTTGTAGAAGTTATCAGCAATAGATAAAAACCTCAAGGACAATAAAACAACCTCAAGGGCATAAAGAAGTCTAAAGAAACAAAAACAAAAACAAAAAACAACCACAAGGACAGAGAGAAGTCTAAAGAGTACTTGTTGAAATCTTTCTGTATTGAAAGAAAATGCTTATGCTGACCCTTGAAAACCTAAAATAACGTTGACAATGTCATTTAAAGTTTATAGTAGTGGACAGGTGTTTTATGAATACATAAATCATGGGGTGACTGAGGTACATCGGTGATACTACATTTAGCAGTGTTGGGCTGTGCTGTAAAGAAAGCACTAAGCAAGATACAAGTTCACCAGTGCCACTATTACAGTGACTCAAATAGAGCAGAATGACACCAGGAGTCACAAGGCACCAAACACATACTCTGGGGCAATCTGGGAAACAATACAATTTTAATTTCTATGCTCTGGACAACAAACCAGGTACAGGTAGATTATATGAATTCTTTAAATTATGGAATTTCAAAAACTTGTTCATGAAATTGCCTCCTAGAAATGTGTAAAAAAAATTGAATAAATATAAATGATGTGAGACTGGCTGGGCATGGTGGTACACACCTGTAATCCCAGCATTTGGGAGACTGAGGCAGGACTGCTGCAAGTTCAAGACCAGCTTGGGCTACAAAGTGAGTTCAAGGCCAGATTAAACTGCACTGTGAAGCCTGCCTAAAAAAAATAAAAACAAGACTGGATCCAATTTTTTGCATTATGATCCACTCTATTACCTATCACAAATTAGAGAAGAATACTTTGAGGTATGGTTAGATGTAGTACCAATAAGAACCCCATTATTTCTGCTTCCTTAATATTATACAAATTAATTATTTGTATAATATAACCCCATTATTCTGCTTCCTTAATTATGCAAATTAGACTTTGTATAATTTCTTCGCTTGAGACTGGGCTGCCCTTAAGGACATTCTTCTAGCAAATAAAATGTCAAATTGCATTACAAAAACATTTTGGCTACCACCTTAGGAAACATTTTTTAAAATAATTTTATTTAAAGAGAAAAAAACAAAACAAAACAAAACAGAATAAAGGGTAGCAACAATACAGTATGCCAAAGAACAAAGGAAAAGAACAACAACAAAAAACCTAAGAAATTATTGCTTGACAAATTACATACTGACTTCTTGGAAATAGTTGTTCAATTTACAAAGTTAAAACATGTAAAGTAGACATTCAAACAGTGAGACTGTTAACAGTTCTGCTCCACAATCTGACAAAAACAGCAATATGGTCATCCATCTTACCCATGTAAATATACATGCAGTTATATCAAAAGGGTAGAATTAAACACAACAAAACAGGGCAAAGTAGATCACAAGAAAGCAATGTAAGAGACAAAAATTTCAAAACTAGACAATCAGAGATTTTCACTCTCTATCATATTGATTCTTGTTTTCTTCCAAATAGTTGTCCATATAGTCACATACAGGGAATTCACATGAAACAACCTAGTATGGAATTGATCTGAGCAGGATGAGGAAAGCATTTCAGGTCTTCAAGATCAGACATTAGGAAAGCCAAGAATGAGTCTCTCATTCTCCTCAAAACAGCTGTCCATACCTTAATGTGTGTTGAACTTAAACAAGGCAAAGCAAGCTAAGATCACATTGAACAAAAAGTGATAGTTTTGCTGGACTTCACATCATGACATTATGGAATCAGCACTGGGTATTGTAGTATCTCTTTTTCTTAAAAGTGTTGTTTATTTCAACATGTGTTATATAGTTGGTTCTCATAAACTGTTTATAAGCTCTACACATGAATGAGTCTCTACTTGTATATCTATCATTTCTGTATTAGCAGGAAAAACAAAACAAAGCAAGATAAAACAAAACAATTCCTAGAAAAGCATGAGGCAAAAAAGTCACATAAAACTGCAATACAAGGTGATCTACAATGGTTACCATGGTGTCTCAGCAGTGTATAACAACATTAATAAAAATGAAGCATTGGAGATATTATAAGACTTCAAAAGCAAGTAATAATCAAA
>PVJX010006801.1:0-75096 GCA_004027295.1 Dolichotis patagonum
TGGCTCCCTAAGTTGTAAGGCGAATGCTGGGTGTGGCCACCCCTGAGCCTGTGGAATCTCAGGCAGGCCAGGCCTCCGTGCCTTGTCCCAGGCAGGTCTCCAGGAGGTTCCCTGCGAGTGAAGGGCCTACAGGTCCCAAAGAGTCAGGCCAGAATGTTGGTTTCTGAAAAGTTCCTGGTCCCAAACAGACCTGGCCAAGATGCCAGTCTCCACAATATTCCCAATCCAAACAGCCTGGGCCACTCTGCAGGTCCGAGAGTTTCAGGTCCCAAAGAGACAGGCCGAGATGCTGCTTTTTGGGAGACTTCCTGGGGGTGAAGGGCAGGGCTATGGGCCCAAACAGACCTGGCCCAGATGCCGATCTCCAGGCAGTTCCTTGTGGATGAAGGGTGGGCCTACCAGTCCCAAAGAGTCGCGCCGAGATGCAGGTCTGCACAGACTTTCTATCCAAACAGCCCAGGCCACTCTACGGGTCTGAGAGTTTCGGGTCCCAAAGAGACAGCCTGAGATGCTGCTTTCTGGGAGCAATATTAATTATATTCACACTGTTGTGCAGCCATCATCACTAAAGTTCCCAAAAACTTGCCCATCCTTGGCGTGGGGGACCCATTAAGCAATAATTCCCCATCCTCTACCCTGAGCCCTTAGCAACATATTTCTGCTTTTATGAATTTGACACTCTAGATACTTCATATAAATGGAATCATACTACATTTGCTCTTTTTCACAAAGTATGGGTCTATTATATTATATTATATTATATTATATTATAATGTCTAAAATCCATTCCTTTTAGGGGTGGATATAATCCTATTGCATTAAGGTAGGACATTTTATCTCCCTATTCATCTGTTGAGGCACACATAGGCTATTTTTGACTATTGTAAATACTGTGGCAATGAGTATTGTTTTACAAGGACCTGTCTGAGTCCCTGATTTCAGTTCTTTTGAGTATATCCTTAGAAAAGGAATTGCTGGGTCATGTGATACACAGTATTAGTTTCCTGGGGTCTGTAATAAAATACCACAAACTGGATGGTTTAAACAGCAGAAATGTATTGTGTCATAATTTTAGAGACTAGAGGGAAACACTGAGAAAATGCAGAGAACACACATTTGGAACTTACCCTGTACCATGAATGAGATACCTTTATTAGTCACCATGATAATGGCTACTCCTGGGCCTGTTCATCCCTCCACTAACCCTAGGTGCATGTGCCAGTGCATTCCAAAATGCTTGCTTTCATATATTTCTAGGAATTATTTTAATTGTATGATTTTAAGGGGTACAGTATGATAATTCCATAGATGATGCAGCATGTCACAATCAAATCAGTACAGATAACATTGTGATCTCCTTAGACACTTTTGAAATTTTTGATTTCACACATGATAATCATACATTATGGGGGAAAAAGTGTGATGTTTCAATACATGTATATAATACATATTAATCAAGTCAAGATCATCAGTGTTCCCATCTCCTTGTTATTACTGTATGTTTGAAGCCCTCAGGTTCCTCTCTACCACTTATTCATAAAATATGGGTAAGTTATTGTGAATGATAGCCTTTCTCCCGTGCTGTAGAACACTGAAGCTTATTACTTCTATGTAACTTTGTCTTGGTACTTGTTATCTATTTACCTTCTGTCCTCTCTTCCCCCATTCTTCTCAATTCCAGGAACCACTCTTACACTTTCAAATCAACACTTTTTAGCATCCACATGTGGGAAAGAGCACGCAATATTTGTCTTTTGATGTGAATTATCTAACTTAATGTAATGTCCCTCAGTTTTATACATTTTGTTGCAAATGATGAGATATCATCTTCTCAGCTAAGTAACACCCTGCTGCTTATATGTGTCTCATTTTCTTTATCCACTCATCCACTGATGGGTATCGAAGTTGCTTCCATGTCTTAGCACTTGTGAATAGTGCTGTGATAAAAGTAGGTATGCTGTTATCATTTCCTTTAGCTACATCCCCCAAAGTGGGAGCATTCTAACTGTTACAACTGGAAGTCTATATCCCAGGAGCATACATAGTTCAAGCCAACTGGAATAGTCGCTCACCCTGGATAGAAAGATCTTGCACAGTGATGGAAATTTGAGGCTTTTTCAGTAGGAGAACCCAGCAGGGCACCAGAGTTAAAATGATCCTCCGTCCTTCCTCTCATCTCCAGCCTGGGGCAGGACTCAGGACTGATCTCTTGTTATCCTCCTACTGCAGCTGAGGTCCCCACACTGAAGATTTTTACTCTCAGTTTCACCATCACCAACCTGACCTACCAGAAGGATATGGAGAACCCAGGCTCTGAGTTATTCAACATCACAGACAGGACCCTGCAGCAGTTGGTAAGAGCTCTCCACCAATTCCCATCTCATCTCAGCCCTGCTGTCTTAGTCACTTTCTCACTGCTGAGACACAATACCTGACATCTACAACCTAAAGGAGGAGAAGTTTATTTTGGGTTACAGTTCATAGTCACCTGGGGGCTGAAATGGCATAGCACAGAGACATAACAAAGGAGAAATACTCATATCACAGTAGCTAGGAAGCCAAGAGAAGGAGGAAGCTGGGAAGGGAGACACACCCTGCCAGGTCAGGCCTCCCCGCATCTCCTCCTCCAGCCAGGCCCTCCCTCCTAACAGCTCACTGTGCACATTCAACATGGCACCGTCCATAGTCTCATCAACATTTTAAAGCCCTATATCTGAGTGCATGAGTTTTGGGGTTATCCTTGATCTAAGCCATGACACCTGAAAAGCTGCTTTCTTGGTCCCTCTTTTTTTTTAATTTTGAGAAGAATAAAACCAAATAAGAAAGAAAATAAAATGGGTTTTTTTTCCTTCTCTCTCTCTCTCTCTCTCTCTCTCTCTCTGGTCTCTTACTGACCTCTCTCATTCTTCCCCAGCTCCATGCCTTGTTCAAGGAGAGCAGTATTGGTTCCCTTTATGCTGGCTGCAGGATGAGAATGCTCAGGTGAGACTCCCTTCATGGTTCAACAACAGCCCCAATCCCGCTCCTTTTGCCTCTCCATGCCCCCGGCAGCCCTAGCGACTTGGACTTTTGTCTTGGTTACTTTTCTCTTGTTTTTGGGACAAAACCCCTAACACTCAAAATGAAGGAAGGAAAAGTTTATTTAGCTCACTGTTTGTGGAGGTTTCAGTCCATAATCAGCTGGCTCCAAGGCAGGGTGGCATGGCACAGGAGAAACACTTCAAGGCAGCAGCCAGAGCAAAAGAAAAAACAAGCCTCTTCTCCTTTCTTATATTGTACATAGTCCACCACCCACCCCCAACCCCTCCAGGGCAGGTGTAACCACCACCCACCCTCAACCCCTCCAGGGCAGGTGTAGCACTCACAAAATCTCTGTGCCTCCTCTTGCACAGGATGAAAATATTTACAAAGTAAGGATCCTGGCTCCCTGCTGAGTATCCCAGTTAAACTTCTAAACTTTTCAATTTGACACAATGTATCAACCATAACAACTTTTGTTGAGGTGGATTTACAACCTCTGGCTTTGAACACCTGCTCTGACATTTGCTAGCTCTGAAACCTTAGGCAAGACACATAGCTTCTCTGTTCCTCAAACACATTATCCATGTAATGTTGATAGTAACAACAGTCCTTCCCTCCTGGACATCAGCACAGTGCACAGCCATTGTGAACACTCAGTGAGTTAGGTCTCACAGTGCCAGCTGGTGTACGACCTTTGCAAGTGCCACTCCCAGGAGCCCTGAGAGCCTCTCTGTCCCAGTCCATCTCTCCTCTCCCTCCTAGGAACAAACTGGTCACCATAGCTCTGCAGTTTATTATTAAAAATTGGTGAAGACCAATTTCCAACGGAAGCCTTACTGACCCAAAGGAAACATAAACCAAATTCTGTGCATCACCAGGATATTTTATAGTTTAAAAAATCTTGAGTGGACTGGAACATTCCACACAAATGGCCTATCTTCTCTCCTCTGCCCACATTTCCTTTATGTCCTCTAAGCTCACTGTGCTCAGCACCCAGCACTTACACTTCATCACTCTCTTCCCTCTCTGTGGAGTCTTCCATCCAGCCAACTCTGACACTAGCAAAGAGGACTCACTGCTCAGATCCATCTATCTAGAGAGTTTTCCTGGAGTTTCATCAATCACAGCTGTTATTAGCTTAGCTCCACCCATCCTGCTTGTTCCCATCTCTCCATAGGATGAAGAATCCACTAATTAGCATTCTTCTTCCCACCTACTTCCTAACAACTTCATTTTTTTTATTGTTAAATGATACTCATTGTGTTTACATGTATGTGTGTATCACATTTCTTCCCATTCATTTATTGATGAACATTTAGACTAATTCCATATCTTGGCTACTGTGATGAATAGTGATGCCAGATATCATCTCATCCCAGTGACAACAGCTGTTATGAAACAGACAAAAAACATAACAAATACTTTAAGGGGAATTCTCACACACTGTTGGTGGGAATGGAAGTTACTATGGCTATTACAGAAAAGAGAGTGACTGTTCCCTTAAAAGCTAAAACTAGAACTGCCGTATGTCCAGCAGTTTTTTCTGTTTTTCTCTGAATGTAGCTACTTGCCCAAAATGTTGTCCCAAAGTGTTGAACCCAGTCTTGAGGTTCATCGTCTTCAAATAAAGTCACGCTTTCAGGCTCCTTGGTGTCATAGCTGTGGGGACAGTCATTCACATCCAACATGGTCTCTGTCCTTTGTGTTTATGCTTTCCATGTGCTGCCCAGTCCTCCCTGGGAGCTCCACATCTCCATCTCCATGGTCTAAGCAAGACTTGGTTCTTGCTGGGGTGGACACCATCTTACCTAATTTAATGCATGGAATTGCTGGTCATTGAAACACTCAGCTTGAATGAATTAATAAGAAAAAAGGGGTAGCCATTTGGGAGGCTAAGGCAGAAGGGTCACCAGTTTGAGGCCAGCCTGGAAAATAGTGGGATGATGGTTAATCTTCTACAATCTACTGGGTTCAATTCCAGCACCACAAAGGTGAAAAAAATAAGACGGGAAGAAAAGAATGGGGAGTCTAAGAAACAGACTAGCTAAAGAAGAGCCCTGAAGAATGCTCCCTTGAAGGGTTTGTAGTAGGGAGATCTGTTTGTAGTAGGGAGATCTGGATCCCTACTACAAACAGAAAAAGATACATTCAAGACAACAGAGGCAACCTAGAGAGAGTGTGGATGTAAAAACCTAGTGTCTGTGGCAACCTCTGTTGGGAGTCTCTATCTGTCTCTACCTATCCCTATTCCCTTGTCCTTCCCTCCCCAGGGCTAAAAAGGAAGAGATGAGCACCCAAATAGATGGAGTCTGCACCTACCACTCAGATCCCACAGGCCCCAAGCTGGACAGAGAGCAGCTGTACTGGGAGCTGAGCCAGTTGACCCATGGTATCACCCAGCTGGGGAGCTACAGCTTGGACAGCAACAGTCTCTACATCAATGGTGAGTACCAGGGCTCCCCAGCCCCTGCCCAGACATTCACAGAGGCCCAGTTGGACTGGCATGGTGTATGGGTTCAGGGAAGGAAATGGGTAAAGCAAACCTCTGCTGGCTACAGCCACTGACTCTAAGTTAGGAGTTAAAGGCTCCTAACTGCAATGACTCATTCACTTCTTTATTTCCTTGTGGCAGCCTGTGGCTCTTTGCTTATTCTCCAAGGGCCACATGGAAGTGGCCCTGTCCTGAGAGACTATAAAACTCACAGTAATGTTTTCAGTGACAAAGTTCTTTGCAACAATCCTCTTAGCAACAGCACCAACAGTAACATCAATAACAAAGGCTAATATTTACTGAAGGATTCCTATGACCCAGAACTTCGTATGCATTATGTCACACTCTTGCCCTGCCCAAAACTCTATGGGACATTATACATTATCTGTGCTATTACTCCTTGGAAAACAAAACAAACAAACAAAAAACCCAAGGCAGTCTGAGGGCAGGGAATCAATCCATTCTCATAACATTAGGCTAAGTAATAGAATCGAAACTCAAGCCCCAAACTGGCTTTCAAATGTAGGCCCTCTAACTTCCACTCTATACCATTAACTAACACAAGACCGAGCCTGTGAACTCAGGATGAGACGAAATGCCAAGGATCCACAACTACAGCAATTTATGCTAATGAATTAATCGTTAATTGTGGTCACCTTACCATTCTGTAAAATGCTAGAACTTACTCCTCCTATTCCACTTGTGTTTTGATAACTGTTTGCCAGCCTTTCTCTTTCCCTTACCTTCTACCCCCCACCCCCAGCCTCTGAGAAACACTCTTCCACTCTCTTTTTTCTTTGATCAACTGTTTTTTCCATCATGTAGGACTAAGAATATGCAACATTAGTTTTTCTATGTCTGACCTATTTTACTTGACATAACGTCTTCAGAAAAATGCAAATCAGAACCATTTACCCTCTTTAAAATAGCTATTATTAAAAAAATAACAAATGTTAATTGGGATACAGAGAAAGGGGAGGTCTTATACACTCTCAGTGAGAACATAAAGTACAATCCATGTGGAGACCATTATGGTGATTTCCTGAAAAACTATAAATAGGCTGTCATGGGGGTATATGCCTGTAATCTCAGCTACTGGAGAGGCTGAGGTAGGAGGATCACAAGTTTGATCCCTGTTTGGGTAACTTAGTGAGATCCTGTTGTGAAATAAAAAAATAAAAAGGGCTGCGGATATAGCTCAGAAGTAAAGCATCTTTGGGTTCAATACCCAGTACCACACACAAAATTAGATGTACCTTCTAATTTCACTCCTTTCCTAACCTTCCATCCCCCTCTCTCTCCACCCTTCTGCAGATTATAACCATCGGTACTGGATCCCCACGAAGAACAGTGAGTAATAATGGCCCCGACGTCCATGTTATTTTAGCATCTTTCCTCCCTGAGCCTCAAAAGTACCCTCCAACTCCTAGATTCTCAGCCCCAGAGAAGCCTCAAACCAGCAGAAATTCTCAGGCTGATCCCAGTTTCCATTAACATTTATATTACCTCACTGTTTCCTGTTAGGCCTCAGTAATCTTTATTCATGTTGTGTTTTCTTTCAGCTCCAATGACCTCCACATTTTCCCCAGGATCCTCCACACCCATGACCCCCACTCCCAGCTCTACAGGTAAGAATCTGATCTCCACATCCCATGCAACTTCAGCTCCTGTTCAGAAGCTGATAGAGTCTTCATGAGCTTGACCTAATGTCCACCCCAGCTCAGTCTCCCCACTCTTTTCCTTGCTCCCTTCTCTCTGGTCACACCAGTCTCACCTCTGCTCCTCTATGGTCCAATCATCCTTCCATTCTCACAGACATGGCATTTCCTATTATTGCTATTACTGCTTTTGCCTCTTCCTGATTCGGCAAAGATCAGCTTAGCATATCTTTGCTCAGATCACCTCCCATGAAGTAACACTTCCCCATATACATGTTTCACACAGAGCAAGTCTCTATTCTATCTCCTTGTTAATTTCCTTCAGGGTAGTTATTACCATTCGGACTTCTGGACTTCATAGGTGTTTGGGGCCCAAAGCCTGAGAAATAAAGATCTTGGTTCCTTTTCTTTATTTTCACTTTTTTTGTGCTAGGTGTCAAAGCCAAGACCTTATGTGTGCTAGCTAGGCATTCTACCCCCAGCCCCTTGGCTTCCCCTCTTAGCAAAGGATATCAGCACTAGCCTTGGCCCATTCTGGGCTAAGGGACTGAGGTTTGCTTCTGAACTAAAGTTCCATCTCTGCTATGAAAGACTCTCCCCTCCCCATGACTGACTGAAGGGTAGTCCAAATGGGGCTTGCTTTCACTTACTAGACACTGTGGCCAGGACTACGGTACTAATCCAAGTCCCAGCACTCTCTCAGGTCTAAAACTGATGGGTTCTCCTGATGGTAGGTTCTCTCTCATTCTATCTCCTCCCTCGCTCTAGCTGTAGAAGGCAGCCCAGCTCCAGTGCCTTTCACACTCAACTTCACAATCACCAACCTGCATTACACCCCGGACATGGGGCGCCCAGGCTCGTTGAACTTCAACTCCACGGAGAAGGTCTTGAATAACCTGGTAAGAGCCCACCAGTGCCTGACCTGGCCCACCTTGCCCTTGCTCCACCCATTCCCCCTGACTTACCCCATTCATCTCCTGCCTTCTTCCCAGCTCGAGCCCGTGTTCAAGAACACCAGCATCGGCGCTGGCTACTCTGGCTGCAGACTGACCTTGCTCAGGTGGGACTCCCTTCCCTTCCCTCCCCTTCCCTTCCCTTCCCTTCCCTTCCCTTCCCTTCCCTTCCCTTGTGAAGGACTGTGCTGTCCCAAGGAGGCTCACCTGGAGAAGAGGACCTATGCATGGCATCTAAAGCACATGGATCATAAATGACTAGGACTTTCTGGAAATTCAGGCATGGGACAGCATTATCCTAGGCTCAGAGTACCAGAGAGGCCTTCCTGGAAAAGGCAGCTATCAGTGATCTTTATTTGATAGAGATCAGATATGCAAAGCATTCAGATTCACTGATCAAAAGGGCAATATTAACTCAGTAAGCAATCATGGAATGAATGACGCACATCAGGCCACCTCCTGTATGGGCGTGAGGGACGCTAAGAGAACTAACCTTGAGCCGTCCACTCAATAGTGACACTACGTGGCCAGGGCAGCAGGGAGACTGAACATGGGAACCACAGAGTGGATTTTAACTCACCCTGAGGAAGCTGTGTAAAGAATCTCTGCAGAAGATGATGGCTGAGCCAGGCTCTGATTGCGGAGCGCACAAGGGCCTGAGGGCAGATTGGCAAATATATTATTTCAAAGGGTAGCCTGTTATGAGTAAGGAGGCCAGTGAAAAATAGCACAGTACATGAGAAAAGTTCTGTGAAATTGGATAATGGAGGGTGGAGAAAATGGCAAATGAATGAATGAGAAAAAAAGGGATAGAGGTGGGGAGGCAGGAAGGAAGGATGGAGGGAAGAAAGGGAAAAGAGGGCTGGGGATTTAAGCTGAGCAGTGTAAGTGCCTTCCTGGCAAGTGGTAGGTCTTAACTTTGATTCCCAGTACAAAAAAAAAGAAAGAAAAGAAAAAAAGAAAGGGAGGAGGAAGGAAGGGAGGGAGAGGAAGAAAGAAAAGAAGGGAAGAAGGAAGGAAGGAAAGAAGAAAGATAGAGGGGAAGGAGGTGGAAAGGGAGGCAAGAGGAGGTAGTAAGAAAGAAAGAAAAGGAAGAAGAAAGGGAAGGAAATTGGTTGATTGGAGGACGGGCTAGTGGATGACTCAAGAGTATAGTTGCAGAATCAGAAGGTAAACCAAAATATGAGTAAATATCATCATTCTGGAGTTGTTCATTCTGGAGTTGAGATTGAAGGAGTTTTCACAATATTTAATACAGCAACCAGATTAAGCATGAGTAGTCTGTCTTGGTTACTTTTCTCTCATTGCTGGGACAAAATACCTGACACCCAAAATGAAGGAAGGGAAGGTTTATTTAGCTCACTGTTTGTGAAGTTTCAGCTAATAATCAGTTGGATCCAAAGCAGGGAGGCATGGCACGGGGGCAGCACTTCAAGGCAACGGCCAGCAAAAGCAGCCAGAGCAAAAGGGAGAAACAGCAAGTCTCTCTTCCTGCTTTATATTGTATACAGGCCACCTGCCTCCAAGGCTCCGCAGTACTCACAAAATCTCCTTGCCCTCCTCTTGAACAGGATGGGGATGTTTACAAAGTAAGAACCCTGGCTCCCTGCTGAGTCGCTTACTTAAATTTCTAAACTCCTCAATGTATCAACCATATCAGGGTCTTTAGTGTCAAATGCAAAAAGTTCCATCCCATTTCTGTCACTTGCTGTATGTTGTTTAATATATGGCTTAGTTTTCCCAATTATAAAATGAGAGTGACTATTGTTGATAATACAGCTTTGTACACTTAAAATTTAGCTGACTGAATAGATATTAAGTGTTCTCACCACACACACGCACACACACACTCTACAGAAAAATATTTTGTGTGGGAATGGATATGTTAATAGCATGACTATGAATAATCATTTGATTTTTTAAAATTTATTTTTATTAGTACATGTTTGCCATACATAATGATCACATGCATCCTAAGGAATCTGTATCTGTATACAACATATCTTAATTCCTTTTTTCACATTTTGAGCCCCTTCTTTCAACCCTTCTCCCTCTCCCCAGGTACAAAAGTCCTGTTTCCAATTTTTCCTGCAATTCTGCGAGCAATCATTTTAAAATTCATATATATATATATATATATGCATGCATATTTCAGTAGAGGTATAAATTAAAAATAAAATGATAATCATATTAGCATCTACCTCAGAGCTGTTCAAAGGATAAAATGAAATAGCACATATAAAGTGTTGAGCAGCTAGTAGATGTTTCATAAATATTAACATCTGTAGGTAGATGTTTCATAAATACTGACACCTAGTAAGTATTTCATAGATGCGAGTCATAATTATTCAGAGAGTGAGGAATCAAGATGCTGTTGGATGCACAGCCTTGACACAGTGAGATTTATGTTAAGTACAGCACTCTCAAATATGAGCAGGGATGGTTAAAATGATGGTGGGCAGAAGTTGGATAGACCACTGGAAGATAGGCTGGGCTTGGACACTTGAGTGTGAGCAGAAAGGTTGGGGAGGTCCAGGAGTCTCCTTGACCTCTGGTTCTCACTCTGATATGGCATCACATGGAGAGGAAAAGCTTTGGTAATGAGGGGAGAGCAGTACACATAACTTGGGATATATGGAATCCAATGGGTCTCAAAGACATCCCTGAGACTGCTGGCTACATGAGACAGAACTCAGGAGAGAAGTCTCATTCAGAGTGACACTGGGCCTCGTGGTTATAGAGCTGGCATTTCACACAATGCAAATGAACCAAACGACCCCAGAAGGATGGGGAACAAAAGCAGAGAAGTTGATTTAGGTTGAGGTTCTGTAGATCCACTCTATTACAGCATGGAGCAGATATGGAGAAAGAGGACCCAGAAAAGAACATAATGGAGAAACCAGACAAGACCCCCAAAATGAGATAAAATAAAAGCGAGAGGGACTCAGTATGAAGGAGAGATTGTATACCTCTCTCATATCTCTCTCTCTCTCTCTCTCTCTCTCTGGATATTACCACTCCTCTGTCCCCACCACTCCAGGAATGAGAAAAATGACATGGCCACTGGAATGGATGCAGTCTGCAGCTACCAATCACCCCCCATGGGCCCGGCTGTAGAGACAGAGCAACTGTACCAGGAGCTGAGCCAGCTGACCCATGGTGTCACCAGGCTGGGGTCCTATTCCCTAGACAGAGATAGCCTCTATGTCAATGGTGAGTGTCCATGCCACACCTGGGGTCTTCCCCAGGCTCAAATCTCTCTGTTCCAGTAGTTCTCAACTGGGGATGATTTTGCAACCCAGAGGACACTTGGCAATGTCTGGTGATAATGTCATGTCATGACTGGAATGGTGCTAAGGTTAGGGATGCTGTTAAACCTCCCACAAAGCGCAAACCAGCCATAAAATTTAACTAGTCCAAAATGTCAGTGGTAGCAAAGTTGAAAATTTTCTGCATGCAAACTTGTAGTTCTGGTACAAAGCTAAATCTCTTTGGAAGTTCATTGTTTAATGTTTAGCACCCCCAAGGGAGGTGATGTGTTTTCCTCTTTCGACTCTTGGGATGAAGTGTTTCCCCCTCATCCTTATTTCCTTCTGCTTCCTATAAAAGCCTGCCCAGAACATGCAGATGTGGGGGAAATGGAATGATGGGTCGTTCTGATGAAATGTACCCCAACATTTTGTGAGTGTCCAGTTCAATCTTCCCTCTACTCTTTTCTCACTTTTATGGCAATTTAAGGCAAATTCTTAGTTCCATGGACCACCTGGAACTGCACTGACTTTGAATCAATGGCACCTTTAGTAAATATACCTTGAATGGTGCGTGTTTTAACACATGCTCGGCAACACTGATGCATCCGTCATTGCAATCCTGACATGAAGAACAGCAGCCAGGATATCAGCTCCTATTTATTGAAAGTTTCCTGTGTGCTAGGAATTTGTGATACAAACTTTATTTGCACAGTCTTGTGTTAATCTTATCTGGTTCTCTGTGTGTTGTTATATTTGTTTTTACCTAGAACCACTATGCATTCAGGGAGTGTCTAACCTGGAGCTCAGATGTGTTTGGGCAGATTAAGTTCCACAGAAGCCAAACAAAATACCTGGAGATAGCATGTGAGAAATAAGGTTTATTAAATCTCATCAGGAAATGAAAGGAAGCTTATAAGCAGGAAAGAATACAGCCCAGGGGTCTTGGGCTAGATAGGAAAGTTACTAGAAGGTAATTGGAATATCCAGTGGCCACAGGCTGGACTGTTAATTACAACAAAGACTAATGGTAGTGAACGGGACAGAAAATCACCAGAGTTTGGTGATAACAGGGGGATGAAGAAATTTCCAGAGAGAACTCAAAGTGTCCACTGCTGGCCAGCTGAATTACATTAATCCATGATGCTCTGTTCCCCACACAGCTACTGCAGAGAGGAGCATTTTCAGAGTGAGCTACATAGCAGTGACATCATGATGTTGCTTTTTCCCACTGTAAAACCAGCACTCTAAAGAACAGTTGATTTAGCAAACAGGCAGGAAGGCAGTTTCTATAGGTAACACTAGTTTGCCAGTTCCCAGTAATCTAATCTGGATATCCTAGTCCTTGTCCATTTACAATATCCCTTTGATTTAGCAAGAGTTTGGGGAATGCAAAAAGGGTGTTTCAGTAACACAGTGCCATAGGCCTTAGGTTTTTTTCAGGGACAAGCCAGGGAGAAAGTCATTGGCCCTAATCATCCAGGGCCAATGATAGAATGAACACATTGCAAATAAAGCAAAATCCACCCACCCACCTAACCCAGTGCATGAGTATTTATTTTTCTTCTATATCTACTTGGATATTTCTTTTATATCTGAATTGAAGTGCATATTTCACTGTATTATCTATGGTACATCCTGTTTTGTGTGCATGAAATGTTTACCCTCAAATTGGAACTAATTTAGAACAAGGGTTAACGGTGTGGATCTTATTAAGTGACAATTTGTTTTGTGTGCTACTGGTACACCATGCAACCCTTCTAGTTTTTAGTGGTGCAATTCTAGAATGTAATAAAACACCATGGGAATTGTTCTAGTAATCAAATGAGATGATTTGGGATGGACCCTAGTAAATTACAGGACTTTTCTAAATCCAGTTGTAGTCAGGGTTGTGCAGAGAACAATTAGAATCAGGACGCAATTTATAATATTATTTTATGATAGTCACTCAAAGTTTAACAGAAAAAATGCAGGAAACCTGTCCACAACACTAAAGACTTGGAATATTCAACCAAGGGCATGGATCCCACGGCAATGTCCCACGAGTCCAGATGAAAACCTAGAGCCCATGATAATGCCTCCCTTGAGTCCAGCTGGAGGTCTAGAGCCCACAGAAGGACTCACGCCAGTCTGTTTTATGGATCCATGCTAGGAAGGCCCAAAGGTCAGCAGTAGAAGCTAGACAGTCTATGCCACGGGATGAAGAAGGAACTGTGCTGGTAGGTTGAGGGTTCTACACTGGAGCTGAGAAGTCATTGCTCATAATAAAGACCAATGCTGTCCTGAAAAGCACCACAGCCATCCTCAGCAACACAGAGGTCCCAAGCTCCTCTGACAATAAGAACAGTCAAGTACATGCCAGAAAGCCAGTGTGATGAGTTGTCCTGGAGATTAAGCAGCACATGTATTGCTCTTTGGAGCCAGGAAGTGATGCTCAATGTAAGGACCAGAGCTCCTCCAGGAGAACCAACGGCTCAAATGGCAACACTTAGAAAAACTCACAACACCTATCTTCTACTTCTCCACATCTCTATGCTGGCAACTTTCCCCAGGTGGAACATCTACGCTCAGCACCATGCTGATTTAATTCAGCTGGCGTTAAGTTGACCACCGGTTTTTAATCCATAATGCTAGTATTTACTTTCATCTCTCTTAGGAGATCAGAAGAAATGCTATCAATAACCTGGACAAAAACTCATGAAAAACCCTATTTTCCCTCAAATCTTCTAGGCTCCTATTGTTGTGTCTATCTAGCCCCATCCTTCTGCTCAACTTTCCCTAATATCAAGGACAAACCACACACTGCATTCTTTCCCTCCATCACTCTGTACGTCTACTTTCACATCCCCCTCTCTCAACTTGTCAAAATTTTGTAATTCTACATCACAAAAAAACTAGAAACTAAACTAAATGTTATATTATCATAATATTTTATGAAGGAAAGTAACTAAGATAACAAAGGCAGAATTATCTCCACAGGTAGAATATATGTAAGTTGAGTACTCACACTCATTCATAAATAAGTATGTTTTATCCTTGTAGCATGGGAAGGGTTGATGCTGGTAGATAGTGTATCCCCCTCAATAAATGCAGGAACCTCTTACTGTATTCTATCAGTAAAAACGATGGTGACGATGTTTGTCATTATTATCAAAAGACTAGACATGTAACAGGGCCCAAGTAAAATATAGCCCTATTGTTTGCCCATGAATCTTATAAAGTTTGTTGATGACTTCTATTCTATGTCTACTATCATCTCCTCCCTTAAGACTTACCTACCATAACAGAACTTCCTTGCTTTTTCCTCCTTACCTGCAGGTTATAACCGTCGGTACTGGACTCCCACTACCAGCAGTGAGTATTAAAATCTGGGCTCAGTACCCCTAGGGATGCTACTCCCCAGAGTTCTATTCTCAGGAGAGACATTGATGGTGTCTCCTCCCTATGTACCTCAGAGAACCTCCACAGTACAGACAAGATCTTGACTTAGTTAATATACAGCCCAAATTCCAGTGAACAGCATTTGCCTTGCATCCTAAGATAGGACCCAATCACTCTTCCCATGTTCTTTTCCCTCAGCCCCAGTGACCAACACATTCTCTTCAGGACTTTTGACATCCTCCATCCCCAGCTCTACAGGTAGGAATCTTCTCTAAGGGACTAAGAAACTTTACTGCTGAGTGGTCTGGTCCCCACTCACTACCTGGTCTTAGCCTGTTTTTCTCTTTCCCTCCTTGCCTTAGCTTTGTCCACCTCCAGACACTTGGTTATGCTTCTAGCACCCTGACCTCTGTATGACCTCAGTGCCCTTACACTTGCTATTTTTGAAAACCAGCTATCCCTGGCACTTTCTCATTCTTCAAACCTCAGCGCACTTTCTCTAGATCACCTTTTGTGAAAAAAATACTTCACCTGCATTCACACCTGGACCATGGATTTTGTTTATCATATTTGTTGATAATTTTCCTTTATGGAATTTACTTCTGTTTGGTTTATTCAATTTTCATGTATTTTCTCTTTAACAAAAAATACAACAGTAGTTGCCAGAGGGTAGGTACAAAGAAAATGGGACATATTGTTTAATGGACATAAGTTTCAGTTATTCAAGATGAAAATGTTCTGGACAACTGTTTCACAAGTGAATATATTTAACACTAAGGAACTGAATACTTACAAATGGTTCAGAGATAATGTAAATTCGTTGATATAAGGGTAAAGATATTATATATATATAATGTATATAAGATATTATGTATATTTTACCACAATTTAAGACATTTTAACACACACATATGCAGCATCTTTTATGGCTATTATGTAACCCCAGAAATTAACGAAATTCTGACCCATGATGCCTATGAGTAAACATTGAGGTCACTCTTCTAAATTACATAAGCTGGTCACAGCTTATTTACCTGTAGGATTCTACTCATAGGAATCTATAGAGCAGTCAAACTCACCTAAATTACAATGATGCTTACTGGTAGTTCAGGAGGAAAAGAAGAAATGGAGACCATGTTTAACATAGAGATTTCATTTTGTTAGATGAAAAAGTTCTAGAGATTGGCTGTATAACAAATTGTGAACTCTTCCCTTTGACTATAGATATGCCAGGGCAGAGCCTGTAATGAACTTCCCTCCTGTCTTTCCTGCTGTAGGTGCAGGTCTGCCTCTGGCATTCTTCACCCTCAACTTCACTATCACCAACCTGCATCATGAGAAGGACATGGGACACCCAGGATCTGAGTTATTCAACACCACAGAGAGCATCTTGAATCGCCTGGTGAGAATTCTCCAGTGCACACCCTTTCTCAGCTCAATCTTGTCCCTACTCCTTTGGTACACAGGATCACTGCATTCTCTGTCTTTCATCCTTAGCTGAAATCCTTGTTTGAGAAAAGCAGTATTGGACCCCTGTATTCTGGCTGCAGACTGATCTCGCTGAGGTGAGAACTAGAGAGTAGACCTGAAGGCCATGTGCCAGGTGGAAGGTGACCACCTTGCATTCACTATCCCAGAGACAACTGACCACCAGCTCCCATTCTGCTTCCTTCCCTTTAAGACTGGAAAATGTAAGTCATTCTTTCCTTCTGTGAAAAAAAGGATGAGTGTTTCTATTGAGCACTTATATAGCAGGTATGCTGTGGGGTCCATAATATTGCCTCATTTCACAGATGAAGAAAATGAACCAGAGAAACCTACCCAGAGTGGCAGAACTGAGACTAAAGCAAGTCATCATTGCCTTCTTTTACAGAGCCAAATTCCTGAATTCATTTCTTCAACCCTCTTCACCATACTTCTGATGTCAGAGTATGATGTCAGTGGTGCATATAACTTTACAGTTTCGCATAGGGGCTGGGGGATGAAGCTCAGTGGTAGTACAGTGATTGCATAGCATGTACCAAGCCCTGAGGTTGACCCCCAGTAATGCAAAAATAAAAATTAAAAATGAAATTTAGCATAAATATTGACATGTATTTATTCCATTCTTTGTTTAGTGAAAGGACTATGGCTGTCCTATTTGTTTCCAGTCCAGTTCTAGAACCAATGCCATTTAATTAGCTACCAGTCTTCCCACTTTCTTTGTCACCTCTTTCAGTGGGGTTTTTTAGGGTCATAGCTTGGAATCTCTAGCTCCCCATCCCTATGTGCCTCCATGTCCAGGCCTGAGAAGAACAGAATAGCCACTGGAGTGGATGCTGTCTGCACTCACCGTCCTGATCCCATGGGCCATGAGCTGGACAGGGAGAAACTGTACTGGGAGCTTAACCATGAGACCCATGGTGTCACTGAGCTGGGCTCCTACACCCTGGACAAGAATAGTCTCTATGTCAATGGTGAGCATCCTGTTAGTAACCATGAGCTGAAGCGAGAATCTTCCCCCAAGATGAGTTGGCTCTTCAGCTTACCACTTGCAGTGCCCTCTTTGGGTGACTTAAGGGCACCATAAATTTTCCATTTTGCAGGTCCTTTGTATCTCTCTATTCCAGAGCTGTTATTAACGTTTGTCTGAGCCTTTCTCCAGACACATGAAAGAGAAAACCTTCTGACTGAAGTCAGTGAGGATTCAAGAGTCTGACCACTCATCTTTGTGCCCCTCTATACCTCACAACCGACTCTGGACCTTTCAAAGCACAGTTTGCACACACATGTGGTAGAAATTTTTATGTGTTTGTCTCCTCAAATAAACTGGAAGCCCACAGAGATAGGAATTGATGTTTCTGCCTTTACAAACAAAATACAACATAAGTGTTCCTACATCAAAAAGAGTCCAACTATGTAGACTTGAAGTCTCAGTTGGGGATGGAGGCTGAGCATCTCAGGCCACATTTTGGACATGTCTCTCCTGCTTCTATCTGAATTGTGCTCCCTTTTCTCATTCCAGGTTACACCTTCCAAGCTTCTACTCCCACCCCTAGTCGTGAGTATTTAGAACTCTGATATGTTCCCCAAATCCCTTGTGAGCAGCAGCTGATCCCCCACCCTGAGTCCATGAGTCCTGAGTCCTTGAGAAAAGAAAGAAATGGACTGTCTTGTTCCACCCACTCTCCTACACTCAGTATCCAGTGGTGGGAAGGGAAGATTCTCAGGGTAGCGTCCAGCCTCAACACCCTTTCCCACTCTATTCTGTTTCTCCTTAGCTGCTGTGACCTCTACATTTTCACCATGGACCTCCATGATGCAGGACCACTTCACCAGCTCCACAGGTAGATGAATTATTTCTCCTTCTAGGAAGCCAACCTACCCAGCCTCAAAGCTCGGACCTGGGAGATGTTGAGAAAGGCTGGCATGAGGGAGCCTGGAAATATCATGGGCTCCTCCTGCCATGCTCCGAAATCTCAAGAATACCAGATGTTGTCTTCCTTATTGTTCCAGCTGTGTTGACATTGGGCAGTTTGTTTCTCTCCTCTCTGTACTCCAGTTTCCTGATCTACCAAGTAGGGATGTTCATATTTCATAAATTTGCTTTGAACATCAAATGAAAAATAGTCATGTGTCACATCATAATACTTTTGTCAAGGTTGATCACATGTGTGATGGGGATCCCATAAGATTATGACTAGTGATATTGTCTTAGTTTATCTAAGTACCCTCTATAGTTTTGCCACACTGATAAAATCACCTAACATACATTCCTCACAACATATCCCAAAATATGATGCAAAACTGAATATTTAAGAATTTAGCACTGTAACTACAAGGGAATTTAGTTTAACAAATATTTATTGTTTAAGTAGGCATAGAGGATTAGATGTTCAGTAAATCAGATGTAGTCCTTCACCAAGTTTAATATATTGAATCAGCCTGAAATGGAATATACAGTCATAATTAATAATAGGAATACTAATAAAAGATAGGATATTCAACACTTCTTACATGGCATATCATGTACTATATCCTTTCTGAAGTTTTCATTTTGAACGAGTAATTACAGATGCAGGAAATGCTGAAAAATAGTACAGAGTTCCCCTAAATCTCACACTCAATTTTCTCCTAATGGTTATATTTTGCATAAATTTAGTAAAATATCAAAATCAGGACATTGGTATTCTGAAAAACTATGTGACTTAGTTAAATTTGACTTCCAGCTATGTGGGGTGGGGGACTATGTGTATAGATGTTTGTAGTTATAACTTTTATTACTTGGGCAGTTTTCTCTAATCACCACTACAGTGAAGGCACGAAACTGCTCCAAACCCCGCACAAGCTCTGATAGCCATCAGTCTTCCATAATGTTGACTAACATTCATCTTACGAGTGTTGCATAAATGGAAACTTACAACCCCTGTGACTTTTGGGATTGGCTTTGTTTTTTCATGCAACACAATGCTTCTGAGATGTGCTCTTAACAAAAAATCATGCAATCTTCACAATTTCCCTGTAAAGTATGATTTGCCCCCATTTACAGAGTAGGAAACTGAGGTACAGTCAGATATCACTTCAATGGTCACACAGTTGGGAAAAGGGAAGAGAGAATTTGAAGCCAGATCATTAATGTGGTCCCAACCATGGTAACCACAGCTCTAAATTGTGGTCTCCTTTTCTTCTCCCTGGCTGCAGGAGAGGCTCCTTTTCTGGTCCCTTTCACCCTGAACTTTACCATCACTAACCTGGAATTCAAGGAGTACATGGAGCACCCAGGTTCCAGGAAGTTCAACAGCACTGAGAGAATCCTGCAGAAACTGGTGAGAGCCCCTCCCACTTTGCCTAAGCCACACTCACTCAAGTCTCACCCAGAGGTTCCAGGTCTTTCTTTTTTTATTTTATTTCAAGGGAGGTAAAATTAAACACAACAAAACAGAACAGAAAGGGACATAAGAAAGCATAAATTTCAAAGCTAGACAACCAGAAATCTTTACTATCTGTCATATTGTCTCTTGTTTTCTTCCAAGTGGTTGTCCATATCTCTGCATACAGGGAGCTCATACTAAATAACATAGCCAATCTTTTCAAAAGATGCGTGGTTAACTGGCTCCCACTTGCTAAAGGGGGAACATGGGACAAGGCACAGGACGACATGAGATGTTTGCTTCTCAACCCGAGTGCCAGCAGGCTCATAGCCGCCCCACAGAGAAGGGAGGAGTTCCTTGTTCCCGGCACCTGGAGTCAACCACATGGTGCAGGTCCCAAGGCGCCAGGGTCTCTCTCCTTCGGGCCACCGAAAGTCTGCCACACTCACAGCCACCCCTCAGAGAGGGGAGGTGTTCCTTGTTCTCCCAGCACCCCAAGTCAACCACATGGTGCAGGTCCTGAGGTGCCAGGGTCTCTCCCCTGCAGGCCCCCGGAAGTCCGCCATACTCACCTGCTATTTCTTTCTGATGAATTGACCATTACATTTCCAAATTTCTGAAATGGTCAACAGACCACAGAAAGAATTCTCTTTAGGCTCCTGTTTGAAACCAGCAGCTATAGCAATCTACTGGCCTTGCTTCAGGGCTATAGGTTCCAGGTCTTGCCCACCACACTTAGGGTGGTACTATCGCCACCCTCCTCACCCCTACACCACACCAGGCCACACTCACTTCACCCAAGCATGCCCCCACTGCCACTCCCCAGACTCCTAAGCTCTGCCCAGTCCATCAAAACAGTGCCCCAGCTTCACCTGGCCCCCCATATTGATTCTTTTTCATTTCCTCTCTCACCTCATAGCTCCAACCCTTGCTCGAGAACAGCAATCTGGGATCTCACTTTTCAGGCTGCAGACTAGCTTCGCTCAGGTGAGATCCTCCTCATCAACAACACAGCCCCACAGATGGACGCGACCAAAACCATGGGCTCTCTAAGCTATGGGCTTTCTGATTATCTGTACTCAGAACCCCTGTCATCCATGAATACTATCAACAGCAGCAGTAGCTCTAAAGGCCTAACACACTGTACTACGTGTGTTATATCCAATATTTCGTCAGTCCAAGGAACAGCTCCATGAAGAAGGGGAGACTGAGGCTCAGAGGAAATAAGACTGAGGCTTTGCAAGGTCATGTACAGCCATGGTGGTACCTCGGCTCCTAGATCCAAACTCTCAGTTCTTAGGCAGTGTTGTCTCCTCAGCTATCATCAGGGCTTCCTCAGATATGGAAATTTCCCACTGCTTAGTGACTCTCAGAGGGGAGGAAAGGAAGACACATAGTGTAGCAGGGCGAAGTTGTGGAAAATGAAAATTTTCACGCCATAAATATGCCTTGAGGATGAAGTGCTGTAATTCTGTATATAAACTGTTGAGTCTTGTGTACAGTAAATATTGCACAACTGGTAGCTGTTACTCTAGGAGACATCGTTCCATAGCCCTGGGCCATAAGAGCACTTTTTCCTCTGGATAATATATGACTGAGTGACTGAGCAGGTGGTTATTGTCATGTAGCCAGCGATGGATTCTGGGTCATGGAGGGATTCCAAACTTGGGTTGGACCAGCCATGGAACCAGACAGACATACCAAGCAGGCATCTCTCTCAGCCCATTCAACATCCTTGCATTTCTTTAGTAATAGCCCAGCCCTGCTGGTCCGTAGAATCTAAGGTGGTAAATTTCAGCATCTGATAACACCACCTCACTTACCATATCATGATAGGCTTCCTGGGGCCACTGCCATCAATTGCAGCCCAACCCTAAGGACTTGTGTATGTCCATCAGAATCTATGTCAGGAATTGGCTGATCTCTCCCCTCCTAACAAGAGTGCTCACACTGTATTATCTGTGCATCGACTATTCCAGGAGGTTTCTTAAAGCACACATCGAGGGGTATCTGACATGATAGTTCTAACTTATGTATATGGTGGGCATTTCCCTGAATACAGCAGTTTGCTTGTTCACTAGTATTTATTCAACTTCCAATTAGGACTGGAAGAAAGGGAGAGACGGGGAAAGAGAGAAAGTGAGACCAATGCAGACAGTTAAACCAACATGTATGGTCCTTCCCATTGTAAACTCAAATATCGAGTTCAGTCATCCAAGTATTGTAATCCTCTTTCTAGTCTTCCTCACAGTCCAAAAAGTTATATTTGTAATCCATTGAGACGTCATTGGAATTCCAGCAAGTTAATCCCAATCTACCATCACCAATGCAACACACAGCGAGAGAAAAAACACCAAGACATTTTCCAAGTGAAGGGAAGCCAAGGAGTCCTAAGTCCAATCCCCATGAGAACATGCAGACAAAGGCCTCGAATCTAGGCCTCTCCTAGCATTTATTATCTTATGAAGAAGAGGGGTGGCTCAGAGATGACAGTGTGGATGGTGGGAATTATGTTAGTAACTTGAGCTGGCTGGCCAGGTGGAAGATTGGCATCTCTGTAAATTGCAGAGATAAAGATAAGTAGAAGGACCAATTTACATAATCCAATTTAGTAGCAATGGAATTGTTTTGGGGGGCTATCCCTTGGGTTCTGATTTGCAAACTCTTGTGCCTTAGGGAGTCATAGCCTCTTTATCTTGAGGCTCTTACCCAGTTGACATTCCTGGAGCTATTGGCTCTAACATATGGCGAGCTCATATCCTGTACTTATCTGTATTGTATGGAGAACACTATGCGAGGAAACAGGACTGTCTGTGGTTATAGAAATTGTATGTTAGCACCTCAGCTAGCCTTATTTGCAATGCTTAGAGCCAACTGAAGAGAGAAGGAAATATCCAGCTTTTTACATATCAGTATAAGGAAATGAGTCTCCAAATAATCAAAGTCACAGTAATTGTTTTGAATTCAAAGGGAGTCACTGGAGTTGTCTCCCATACTTCCCAGGCCTGAAAAGGATGAAGAAGCCACCAGAGTGGATGCCCTCTGCTCATACTGCCCTGGGCCTGAAGGCTTCACACTGGACAGAGAGCAGCTTTACTGGGAGCTGAGCCAGATGACTCAAGGTGTCACCTGCCTGGGTTCCTACACCCTGGACAGGGACAGTCTCTATGTCAACGGTGAGTACTATGGCTGGGATATGGCTGGGGTCCCTTCCCTCTTGCTGGCTAGACTGTCCTCTCTGGACTGGGGGCTCCTTCCTTGCCTGACCTTTGAGGTCTCGGCCATGTGCTCAGTGTGTGCTGACTCTGACACGAACCTCATGATGGTTTCCACCTCCTGTTGGACTAGCTTCATCCTCGGGGCCTCTTCTCTGCAGTGAGAAGAGAGTCTCAGAGAGAATCTTGTATAGATCATGCTACATAAATCGCCCTCCCATTGCACCAGGTGCTCCTCCATTTGCTAATTACCTTTCCCTTTACATAACCCACTGTCCTCCCTGTTTCTCACTGCAGGATTCACCCATCGGAGCTCTGCACTCAGCACTAGCAGTGAGTATTCAACTGACATCTGGTGATGCCTCTCCCTGCCCCACACCAGGCAGAGCAGGAGCTGACCCCCACCAGGCCCCACAATGTCTCGTCCAGGAGCCAAGACTGTGGGGGCAAAGTCATTGACCCTCCCTGCTTCCCCAGCTTCAGCAAAAGTCCCAGCTCAGCCCCATGTACAGCAAGCCCCATTAGTAATCAGTCTTGCTGGCACTTCTGCCATTGGAGTGCCTGGCAGCTTTCACTCACAAGAGCTTCTCCTCAGCTCCGGGGACCTCCACAGTGGACCTGGGAGCCTTTGCGGCTCCATTCTCCATGTCCAGCCCCACAGGTGAGTACCAGCGCATGGCCCTTGTGTGAGAGGGAGGCCTGGCCCTGCAAATGTCTACTGCATGGCTCACTCAAAGATGGAAGCTCATGGTAAAGCCTCTGTTCATGAGTCAGTTAACAACCTTGACTGAATCCCAATTTTGTGTTAGTGCCTGGGGATCCAAAAGGTCATCGCATAATCTCTGCCCTCAGACATTCTATAATCTTGGGGTGCTGGTGATGCTGATAGGAAGCATGATGCAGATAACAACAAGGGTCATAACCATGATGATGGTAGTGTGGTGGCAATTCTCTTGGTGATGATGACAATATGGTCATGAGAATGGTGAGAGTGATGGTGATGATGATGATTTCTAGTAAAAGGTAGTATCTTACATTGCTTTTTTTTTAAAAAAAATCTGGACATTGTCACTCAGTGAATACACACCCAGAACTATGTTGTGTGTGCAACTAGGGTTGGGTAATGTGCTTTTTAACACACATTTACTATAGTTAAAGGGAAGCAGGACATGGAAATCTTTTATTTATCACTCCTATTTTAATATTTGCTGCATATTTGGGCAGATTTGGGTGAACTGAAAACTGCCATGTTTTTCTCTTTTATTTTTTTTCTCTCCTTTGAAACACTGCCTTTTCTCCTGACTCCAATTTTGAGTAAGCCTTTTGAACATTCTGGTTGCATATCACTCAAAAGGTGTTTCTTGTCTGCCTAAGATCAACAACCAAACTGTGTGGAGCTCTCTGGTACCCACAGTCAGAACTGCAGTGTGAGGAAGAGACAGACTGGAGCAAGGGTTGGACAAAGGGTCGTGACCTTTCTCTTTTCTGCTTTTCCCTTGGAAGGCTTGAGCCCTACTCTGGTACCCTTTACCATCAACTTTACTGTCATCAACTTGCAGTTCCTGCCAGATATGAGCCATCCAGGATCCTCCAGGTTCAACAAAACCGAGGCCATCTTGCAGCACCTGGTAAGGGCACCAAGGTGTTTGCAGCCCACGGCTCCCCCTTCCATAGCCTCTCGGGCCTGTGACTCACCTGCGTCTCTGTCCTCCCTAGCTTGGTCTGCTGATGAAGAACACCAGCATTGGCCCACTCTTCTCTGGCTGCAGACTGAGCTCTCTCAGGTAGGATGGCCAGGAAAGGTGCTCACACCTCCAAGGTCTCCAACCCAGCTCCTGAATTGATTTTGTTCCCCGCCTTCCCAGGGGAACCGTGCTGGGCACCTGAGATATGGCATCCTCTGAGCTTCCTCCCCAGATTTTCTCCTCTCACCAGTCTGTCCTATCTCTTTCTGTTCCTCAGCAAAGTAGACCTTCTTCAGGAGTGAATGCCATGAGTCTCCAAAACTATTCTCTCCTTGGAAAACTTAGAAAGCAAAAATGAGGAGTCTCTGTGACCTGCACACTTCTAGACCTGTATCAAAGTGCTCAACCACGCTGCACCCAGTGCATATGCAAGGCTCTTGGGCTGCCCGAATGGTGTGTGTTATTTCCCTTGAGCTAGCCTAGAATAGTATGAGGTAGGAATAGGATAAATATTCCTAAATTTAAAAATACAAGATCCAAAAGTGAAACTTTTTGATTTGTCATAATACTGTTCAAATAATTTCAAAATTTAGAGGATTTCAGATTTTTGGAATCGAGATGCTTAACCAGTGCAAGTTATGCATGTTCACTAAATCTAAAAACTGAGACCTGTGAGTCACTTCTCATCCCAAATACTGCAGATAACAGATAGCAATCTTCCACGTGAATACTAAACAAGCACCATGCCAGCACCTGCCTCCATTTCCCTTGTGCATCTACAGATCATTTGTAAATTCTGGACTTTTTATTTCCCTTCCTTCCCTGCCTTCTAAGCAAATCTAACTCAGCTTTGTGCTTTTTCCAGATATTCCGGCAAGACTTTCTCATGATTCGGCTTGCTTATGTCGCTATCTACATGTCCCTCTTCCCTAGGCCTGAGGAGGACGGGTCAGCTACCAGAGTGGACGTTATCTGCACCCACCGCTCTGAGCCCACAAGCACTGGGCTGGACAGAGAGCGGCTGTACTGGGAGCTGAGCCATGAGACCCACAGCGTCACCCGACTGGGCCCCTACACCCTGGACAGGAACAGTCTCTATGTCAATGGTCAGTGGTCTGCAGCTGCAGCGTGGCTTCCCATGGGTCTCATTGAAACCATGTTCTCTGGGCTTATAACACGTGGGCACAGGGGCGTATTCCCAACCTGGGCAGTTTAACGATTTAGCAAGATGCTGTCTCAAAGGATATAACAGAAAGTGCTGAAGGTGTGGTTCAATGTGAAGTCCCCATACTGAAATACAAAAACAATACAAAAAGGAAAAGTGTACTGAGCTCCAGATTGTTGGCTTCTTCCCTTCCTGTCCTTCCATGCTCTTCACCCTTATTTCCCTCTCTTTCCCCAGGTTACACCCATCACTTCCCGACCCCCACCCTTGCTGGTGAGTATTGGGTACCAGGATCACTGTGCCTTGGATCTATTTCCTCCATCCTTTAACCCCTACTTCACATCCTCACATGAAGGAAGGAAAAGGGAAGCCCTGGCCTTTCCCCAGCTCAGAAAGGACTTGCCCCAGTAAAGCTTGAGTTTAAATAGGAAAATGGTCTTCAGATCCCATGATGGACCCTCCTTGGCTGGAAAATCACTGTTTTCCCCATCTTTACTTTATTGGTTTTTTTTTTTTTGTCTTAGTTTCTGTGGCCTCCACCATGATCCCAACAATGGCTTTAACACTTGCACCAGGCTCCACAGGTAGGAACTTTCTCTCTCTTCTTTTTTCCTACAAGACCCTAGTGTCCTAGGCCTGTGAGATGTGTCACCTGAGGAGTATGAGGTCTCATTTATTTGTTCAACAACATTCATTTAGTGCATACTACATAAAAGGTTCTGGTGATGCATTATAAACAGAAATGAAAGTGCCTTTGTCTTGGTTGGAAAGGCAGAGATAGACCTGATGGTAAAGCTAAGCAGTGAATGAATTAGATGCTCTTGAGTGAGAACTGAAGGTGTCTGTAGGTGATTCCTCTCTTGCTTTTTACTGGCTTTTCAATTCCACAAGTGGAGGAACAACAGGATCTGGGCATAAACCAGGAAAATCATGTGCCCTCATGGGTCACACTTGCTCAGCAACTTATAGAGTCTATGTTTAGGCTGAGGCTCAGCTGCCCATTCCCAGGCTCCGGGTGGTCCAGGGTAGATATCTGTACCACCTGCTGCCCTGGTGAGGTGCTAGGTGGCACCATCTCTGTCTTATTCTGGTCTATAGTTACACATCAGCTTGTGATTCTAGAGGGTGCTCCAAGCACTGGCTGCTCAGGTGTAACCTCTTGGCACTGCCACCTGGGCCGGTCTGTGGCCCTGGATGGAGGGTTAGGAGCACAGACTCAGGGAGCACAGATCTTGTATTTGAATCTCGCTCTGACCTTCAAAGACCCTGTGACTTTGACAAAATATTTAAATCCCCACTGGCTCGATTGTCACATCTATAAAATAAGCATTATAATGCTATTTCCCTCCAAAGCAATGAGTTCAAGTTAAGTCTTTTAAACATTAAAATATGTTGACTTTTTAAAAAAAATATAAGTAAAGAATTTTAAATAGAGCCTAATGTATAAAAATGAGATTTGTGTTTTTTCAAAAGATTTTTTTTAAAAAAATTAGTAAATATGTGGGTCTCAGAAAAACAATTGGGGTTAAAGAAAAACTCAATAAAGGAGAGAATTTTAGCCACCTGGAGGGTCAGATATGTTTACTTTTGGCTCGGCAACGCATTTACCTCTACAGAGTAGTTTTCTATACTTGTCCACGATGCCCTCTGGTTAATGCAGATATCTGAGGCCTCCTCTCTGAGGAGGAGGAACCTCCCACTGATTGCGGATGAACACGTGGGACGCCCCATGTTTAGGTTCACACAGCAAGAACAGGTTCAGTGCATGTCTTTCTCCCACTGCTGCAGCAACTAGCCCCATCCTAGTACTGTTCACCATCAACTTTACCATCACCAACTTGAAGTATGAGAAGGATATGCACGAAACTGGATCTCAGAAGTTCAACTTCACAGAGAGAGTCCTGCAGAAAGTGGTGAGAGCCCTGACCACAACACTCTGCCCTGCCCACTGACATAGGCCACGCCCGCCCACCCTATGCCACGCCCACCTCTGCCTCTCAAGATCGATGCCAGCCCTCCCACCTCAATTTACCCTGCCCCTTCTCCCTCATCTCTTCTACTCACCTTTCTCCTCTCCCTCCACAGCTCACACTCTTGTTCAAGAAAACTAGCTTGGGCTCTCTCTTCTCTGGCTGCAGACTGACCTCGCTCAGGTAAGTTTTTAAAATGGTAGTACAGGGTGGCCCCACAGTCTCCCGGATCTAAAGAGGCACTGGGTAGATCAGCACCAGGGTTTCCCCTGAATGGTACCACTTTCCCCATCAGTAACCATTGACCCATCCACCTACCTATTCTACAACCTATCTTCAGGACTGGGCCCTTCCCCATCCATTCTGAATTTCTTCTTTCTTCTCCCTTCACTCAAAGAGCTTTAAATTCGGTCCCCAGGATTTCTTTTAAGATGATTGTGTCTTTGCGCTTGCTTTAATCCCGAATTCCAGCTCTTCCCCTGATTGGAGTATGACAGCTCCTATCCCCAATCCATGAGGTTGCACACTTGAGTCTTGTATTTAATAAAACTTGGTGAAGCCACAACTGCTCACCATCCCAGGCTGGCTGGGACTCTAGAGACTGTGTCCAGAGATTTTAAGTCTGGTGTCTTAGCTCTCTGCCAGTCTGGGGATTTTTCCCCCTTCGTGTCTTGCTCCAGGGGTCTCGTGATCCTTTTTCAGACATTTCACTTGTTCTCATCCCCCTCACTTGCACTCACAGGCCTGAGAGGCATGGAGCAGCCACTGGAGTGGATGCCACCTGTGCCCAGCACCCTGACACCAGAGGCCCTGGACTGAACAGAGAGCAGCTATACTGGGAGCTGAGCCGCTTGACCCATGGCATCACCCAGCTGGGCAGCTACACCCTGGACCAAGACAGTCTCTATGTCGATGGTGAGCAGCAGCCTGTGGTGCCATGTGCATCCACATTCCCCCCTCCCAGGATTCCCTTTCCTGCACCCCACCCTATCCTCACCCTTTCTTCCTTTATCAGGTTACACCCATCGGATCCTGGCCACCAGTCCCAGAAGTGAGTATTCGGAGGCCCTTAAGAATGAAGGAAGTCAAAAACCCATTCTCTCCATTTTCCATCCCTATCCTACCTCCTGGTATCAACAGAAACTTCTACCCTAAGACTCCTAGGCATGAGATTTTCCTTCCCGGTTTCTCCATGGTGATGGGGTCCCCACCACAAACACTTTTTTGTCCTCCCAGCTTCTGTGGTGCCTGCCATCTCTGCTTTGATGCCTGCCTCCTCCTCCAGTCCCACAGGTAGGAATTCTCCTGTCTAAAGAGGCTTACAGTGTTTCCTGTAACCGTAGGAGGTAGGAGGAGGGGTGGAGTAGGGGACATGTGTCAGGACCCCAAGGCTGACATTTTTATGGTGCTGGAGATAGAAACAGTGGTCTCAAGTATGCCATTAAATGCTCTGCCACTGAGCATCATCCCCAACCTCCAAGGTTGACTCAATGGATTTGAGTCTTCCCAAATCCCCAGAATTCCTGAGTACCAGTCCTTCTCCCAAGACCCAGTGTCCTAAGCTACTCTCTGAAACCTATAGGAAGCCACTGAGCTCAACATCCTTCCCTGACCTTGGAAGAGTACAAAACACCAGGCTTATTTGCTGAGGATAGACTGGTCCTGTGGCCAGTACACCAGAAACCAGCTCAGCAAAAAATCAGCTCCTTGGTGACTCAAGCAGCCCATTGTGTTAAGGCATATTGTTCTTGAAGAGGCTGAATAGATAAGGCTTTATCTTTCTTGCCGATTCTCTATAAATCATGTTCCTTATGGTAATATGTATATCAGCTCCTTAGCTAGGGGCAAAGAATATGGCTCATGAATGTGACACCCAGACTCTGCCGCTCTTGGTTTCTGTGTGTGGCTGAAACTGAGTTACAGCTAAAAGAAGGCATCCTGCTGCTTTCACTCCCTACCCCCATCCTAACTCCTGAAACACCCCCAGATGTGGGTACGTTCCCTCCTATCTCAAGAGGATAAGTCCCCTGAGTAGGCAGGGTTTGTGTCCCTCTGCCCCTGTCCACACCAGACCTGATGAAATATGTGAGCCTCTCCTCCACTTTCCCACACAGCCACTGGACCTGTCCAGCTGCTGCCCTTCACCCTGAATGTCACCATCACCAACATGCCTTATATGGAAGACATGCAGCTAGGCTCTGCAAGGTTCAACAGCACAGAGTCAGTTCTACAACGTCTGGTGAGCGCCCCTAGATTCTGTCTCTCTTTTCCAGCTTCCACTCATCATTTCTGAGTCATCTTGCTCAACTGTGGAGCATTCAGCAGGTTCCAAACTTGGCACAGCCACAAGACTAATGATAGATCTACTCTATGATCCTGCTATCCTGCTTTTGGATATGTGTCCCAAGAAAATGAAATTAGCATACCCAACAGACACCAGCATGCCCCTCATTAGCGTGGAGCTACTCACAAGAGCTAGTATATGAAACCAGCTTAGGTGCCATCAACAGGGAGATGAATATGAAAATGTGGTATATAGACACAGTGGGATACTACTGAGTCGCGAGGAAGAATCAGATCCTGTCATCTGCAGCAACATGGAAGGAACTGGAGATCACTATATTAAGTGTAATCAGCCAGGCATAGAAATACAAACGTTGCATGCTTTCTCTCATAGGCAGAAGCTAAAAACGTCAATCTGAATACAGAACAGTGATTACTAGAGGTTGGTAGAACACAGGGAATAAATAAAAGAAGGTTGGATTCAGATAATGCACAAGTGGAAATATCACGCTGATTCCCACTAACGGGTGCAGTTTATAGGTATTAATACATATGGCAGTTATAGGTATTAATACATATGCTAATAAAAAAGAAACCAAAAAGTTAAAAATAAAACATACATAAATAGGAACAACTATGTAGCTCAATGGTAGAGTATATCTTAACGTGTGCAAGGCCTCAGCTTCAATCCCTAGCAACAAATAAATAAAATTTTTAAAATTCTGCCTTAAAATAACAATGCCTGTTACATTCATTTTTCCCCCTCTTTGACCTCAGCTCGAGCCCCTGTTCACTGCCAGCAGCATTGGCTCCTTCTACAATGGCTGCAGACTGACCACACTAAGGTGAGACTCGCCTTCTGTCTTGCTTTCACAGGTGCAGTAAGGTGTGACTTGGGTGGACTGGCCAGAGCCTGTATTGGGCAAGATGGGTGAAGTCCCCAGGAATGAAATCTAAGGAAGCATATAGCTGCATATCACTAAGACCTCTGAGCACCTCCTTGATCCCTTCAGCCTACTCCTGACGCCATACCCTGGCTTCTGGAGATCACTCCAAATCTAATTGACAGGGATGAAGAATCCCTGTCAATCCAATTGGAAGACCTGAGTAAGCCATATGTGGTTGTGGCTTCACTTAGAGAGATGAGGACAGGAAGCACCATGGCCAGCAGCACAGGAATTGGCATTTCTTTTGTGCAAGAACCTTCTCAATAGTCCAAAGGCAGCTGTCATCGTGATCTCAGGTGACTGCTCAAGTACAAGGAAATGACCCATCAGTGAGCAGGCTAAGGGTTTACCTTGACTTAGTCAGCCCAAGTAACAATAGAGAACCAGTCTTTCTTTAATAGTCTTATCCAGTTATCAGGATCACCATATTCAGGGAAGCCCAAAGCCACACCTTCCTGCTATCTATGGATGTCTGCTTATCCCTCCACCAAAAAAATGGCGTGGGTCTTCAACTAGGGATCAATTTAGCCATAAGCCACCTTTTCAGGCAACACAAATTCCAGTGCAGCTTTATCAAGCTTCTAGGAGACCAGGGCTAGAAGAAGGCTGTCTAGCTGATACCAAAGACACACTCTGCTTGTCCCCAGTAATGTTATCTACCAGCACAACCAACAGGACTTCACAGGTCATCCTTTCAAGGCTAGTTTTTCCAACTGTCCCAGAGATGTAGTACTGTAAAATCTGGTGGTTGCTGAGTAGATCTCTTCTATGCAGGATCTCATATTCAGATGGTCAAGCACAGAAATCAGGTTGGATCCACTCTCTGACACTGATCAATCCAATCAGAGCTGTTTTTCAGTCCCACGAAGGACTGTGAACCTCCTGTAAATATTTTTAGTTAAGCAATTGCTCAATAAGCACCTATCATGTTCCTGTGCCAGACTGGCTATTTCACATCGATCATTTCTGAATCCCAATGCATTTCAACTCCACGGTTTTGGTATTATCTGTGGTATGCAGGTGGAAGAACCAAGAGCCAGGGAAACTTACATGGATTATTCAACAAGTGACAGCTGAGGTTTAGACCATGGTGGTTTGACCCTAAACATCCACTTTGGTCTTTTGGGACTCAAAGATGCCCCTGCTCAAACCATTCTTTTTGATGAACAGAGATTAATAGTATAATCTATCACAGTATTAGTATATAGATAGATAATAGTATTATCTAACATATACATATATGTGTGGGTGGTGTGTATTCTTTCCCCTTCTTTCTTTTCTCTTTTCTTTTTGTGCAGTTACTTTCTCTTTGATTTTCACAGTTGGTGCTTTCATTGGTGAATTCCATCGCTACATCTTGTAATCTGAACATCTACTTTGAAGATAACAATACACCATGTGTTAACCAGTGTTAATTTATTATTTTGTTTTGGAAATCTGTATCATCATTTTTATTCTTTTTTCATTTTAAAATTAAAAAAATACGACCCTGCTCTTTGGGGTACCTGATGCCTAGACTAGGGGGATAAATGAGCAGATATCCACATACCAGTGGCTTGAAAGAAAGAAATCTACTAAGGACGGGTCTCTGCTCCATCTCCACCCCTATGTCCTTGCCTCTCTAGGCCTGAAAATGGTGGAACAGCCACTGCAGTTGATGCCATATGCACCTACCATCCTGACCCTGCAGGCCCTGGGCTGGACAGGGAGCGCCTCTACCAGGACTTGAGCCGCCTGACCCATGGTATCACCAAACTTGGCTCCTACGTCCTAGTCAGAGACAGTCTTTATGTTGATGGTGAGCATCTCATGGGATGAGGTCTTCCTTTCCCTCTTAGGTGGATCCTGCTATGGCTATTGAATTCTACCCAGAGAGACAATCTCAGATCTGTCCACCTCTAAATTTTTTATTTCCTCACTCTTCACTCTTGTGAGAGTCCCCTTACTTCCAAGGGCTAAATCACACACAGCAAAAGAGGTGGGAGGTCAGAGTAGAGCTTTAGGAGGGGCTACCAGAGTGTGGAAGATAAGTAACTTTTTGATCAAAGGACCCCCAGTCAGAGCCCTTCTGATGGCATCTGTCCTACCGTGGTCAAGCTCACCCATCTCTTCTGCAACCCCTTTGAACATCCCCCACTCACTGTTCTTCACTCTCTACAGGTTACACCAGACCAGTGTTGACCCTGAGTGGTAAGTGTTCAAACCCTGGATGGCCCCCAGCCCCCCCAAAACCCCTTGTGGACAGCTGGTCACCCCCTACAAAGACCATCGCTTCATCAAGCAAGGAAGCTTTAGGGCCTTGGTCCCCCTCCAACCTCTCCCTTCCCTTTCTGTGACTCGGGCCAAGCATCAAGGATATGTGTGTCTGACACCTCCGAGGTGGCAGGGCTGCAATGTGCTCATTTCTCATGCTTCCTTCTCAGTGGCTGGGACTTCTACACTCTCCCCGGGAATCTCAGCAGCTCCCAATACAGGTAGGAGCCTCTTCTCTGTGTCTTATAAGCCTTTTTGCTGAGCAGTGAGGAGGGCAAACAGAACGCACAAGGGAGGCCAAGGCAAGGAGACAGTGTGAGAAGGATGAGGTATTGGAGGCTATGACTTGTCTGGAGAATTTCAGTTCCATCCCTGGGTTTGCCAACCTCTGTACTTTTTTTTCTGTTAGTTCACAGTGAACACATTCCTTGTGTGGAATCACTTCATCTCCATGATACATCCCTCTCTCCATTTCCTGCTCCCTTTTCCATTTGCAAAAGGTCCACCCACCTGTCTCCTTTGGTTCACCCTTTATTTTGCGCTTCACTTTATATAAGCTTTTCATACAAGAGAAACCATATGACATCTTAGCGTGGGTATCTCATTTACTTCACATAATATTATGGATTCAAGGTGTCTTTTAAAATCTATCTTTTCCTTTCTGTTAAAGTGTGATATTGGTTGGCTTCTACTGCAGATAACCCTGGCATTCAGCAAATTAAAGCAATTACTTCCTACTGCTCATTAGTGCATAAGTGTAGTAGGCTGTTCCTCTGCTCAGCTCTCATTCCTCATTCCTCTGCTCAGCTATTTTACATGTGTGCAGACATAGGTCAGCTAGGTGCCTCTGCTTCTGGAAGATGCCTGACTATCATTTGGGGAGCCTCTGTTTTCCTTCATTTCCATCATTGAAAAGCTGGCTCCAGCTTGTTTTTGTGGTGACTAGGATCCCACAAACAGGAGAAAGAAGCCTATTATCTTTGTTCCACTGGCAAAGTAAGTCATGGCCAAGCCAGTTACAGAGATAGATAGCTGTCACCTCTTGGTGGAAGGGGCTGCTATGTCGTGCTGCAAAGGCATAGATGCAGAAAGATGAAAAATATATGTCTATTATACAGCCTTAGGTGACCTTCCAGAGACCAACTGGTGACCATATTGTCTATCCTCAGGTCTTGGGGAACCCAGGTTTGCACTTTATTAAGATGGGATTTAAACAGTAAAGAGGAATCCAGAATTATGTCCAGAAGGACAGAAATGAAAGAAAGTCACCCTAGAAAGTAGATATCAAATAAGATAGATAACCCTACTACTAAGTTTTTATAGTTCATCAAAAAGAATTGTTTGTACTGTCAATGTTTGATTGTCCACTTTTTATGCTTTGATTTTGTGACTTGAGTAGCTGCTTCTAAGATAACAATATGTAATTTATCAACTAGTGATTTCATACTGTTTTTTGAAAATCTGTATTCTTCTTTCTGTTGTGCTTTTTTTCTCTAAATAAAAAAACATAATGACAAAAATAAATCAGTGACAACATTCACAAATTATTGGCTACAGACCAGCCACTTGACTTCATGTATATAATTTAGTCCAACTTTAGCACACAGATACCACTGCTTTTCTATTTAAGGAAGTCATAAACTGAGTCTTAGGAAAATAAGTGATTTGTGGGGTCACACAACCATCAGATGGGTAAGACTTGAATCTAAGTCATTTAAATTCTAGAGCCTGAGCTTCTGCCCTAAAATAGCTGTGCAGCCCTGGGGAAATGACTTATCCTCTCTGAAACTCATTCTCAACCTCAGTGGGAGTTATGTGAGAATTACATGAGATACTAGATAGAGAGTACTCAGCACCAAGGCAGCATAGACTAGGCTCCTGCCCTATCATTGCTATTTTATTGTAATTTTTGTTATTGTTACCATTATTAGTTTCTTTTGAAATAAAGTTTCCTTTTCTAGGAGAAGTGATTTCATCTCTTGCCCTAGGTGTGAATACACTGTACCAGGGATCTGTCTGGTAGATCTATCTAGATCTAGAATCTCCCTCAACCCTCAGAGTTACTTCAAATAAGACTCGGGGTTTGACTTCTCCCTTAATGTTACTGCAGCCTCTGGTCCCACTTGGGTGCCATTCACCCTTAACTTCACCATCACTGACATGTCTTACACGGTGAACATGCAGCCTTGGGGCACCTTGGAATTCAACACCACAGAGAAGATTCTCCAAGGACTGGTGAGAGCCACATTCCCTCCCTCTAATCCTGCCCAATGATGTCCGCCTACCCCCTGGCCCCGCCCGCCTCTCTGTTTCCTTCCCAGGGTCGCCCCACTTGTCCCCCTTTCCTTCCACACATGCCCTGCCCACCAATGCTGGCTCCACCCACCTATTATGCTCCACCTACCTCATCTCACTGATTCTCCTGTCCACATTTAGACCTTCTACTCATTTCCTTCTCTCTCTTCCACAGCTTGACCCCTTGTTCAAGAACACTAGTGTCAGCCTCCTGTATTCTGGCTGCAGACTGACCTCGCTCAGGTGAAACTTCCAATGAAGCCTGTCCGAGGTGGCATGGTTGAGATTCTTATGCACGGTTATCTAAGGCTGGGTCCTCCCTTTTCTCTCTGTCATTTCCAGCCCCTAACCTAGGACAGTCATTTCTTCTTAGACCCCTGACAACCAAGCTCTCTTCTGGACCTTCCCATGCTCCTAAGCCTCAAATGTCTCATGCAATGTGTTAGCTTTTTGTTGCAGTGACAAAATATCCAACATATTTAATTTATACAGAGAAGAGGCTTATTTTGGCTCCAGCCCATGGTCAGGTAGACTTTTGCCTTCAGGGTGAAGGTAAGGCAATATATCATGGTAGGAGAGTGTGTTGAAATAAAACTGCCCACCTCACCACCAGGAAGCCAAAGACAGGAAGATGAGGGAACTGGGCTTCCATAGCATCCTTTGAGGCTGTCACCCCAGTGATCAAAGACCTCCACTGAGCCCCTCATCTCAAAGGTTCTGCAGCCTCCCAATAGCGCTACCCATGAGCCAAGCATTAACATGGCCAAGACATTTCTTATTATTCCTCTACTTCATCCTCCTCAGTCCCAAGAAAAATGGCTCAGCCACAGGCGTGGACATGCTGTGCACCTATCACCCAGACCCTGTGGATCCCAAGCTGGACAGGGAGCGGCTGTACCAGGAGCTGAGCCTGCTGACCCATGGTGTCACCTGGCTAGGCCCCTACACCCTGGATCCCAACAGTCTCTACGTCAGTGGTGAGCAGCAGCCTGCTGTGCCATTCTTCCCCTTCCAGGCCTTCTTTATTCCTTCTCCACTTCCCTGCTCTTCCTCACTCTTTTCCTCTTGCTTTCTGCAGGTTACACCCAGAAGACTGCAGTCCCCACACCCAGCAGTGAGTATTCAGGGACTCTGAGCAGCTTCTCCCTTCCAGGTGGAGAAAGAAACCCCAGGCCCTGGCTTCCAGCTGTCAGAGAAAGGGGCCTGGGCTGAGAAGTCCTTGCCATGCAAATTAACTGTCTATCATCCCTGTGTTCGCACTGATCCTTGCCACATTTCTCTAGCAACAAAGAAATGCCACTGAAGAGTGGCTGGGTGGATGGATGAAGGAGTTAAGTGAGTAATTCAGTAGAAACACTGTGTATAAGAATATTATATTGTAAGCTATGCTTTCTAAAGCTTTGTAGCTTCTCCACTATTCCCTCCTTACTTCCTGTGATAATTCAGAACTGGTAGTTCAGCCTCTAGACCCTAAGGCCCCTCAGCCTTTGCTGGGATGGTCTCTTATCTCATGTTGGTAGCTCCAGACCTTGCCTATTCTTCATGCCCAAACGAGGCCTGACTCAGGATGGTATCTCTTCTCCATCCTTTGCTGCAGCCACTGAACCACCCCTGGTGCCTTTCACCCTCAACTTCACTATCACCAACCTCCCCTATGAAGAGGACATGTGGCCTCCAAGGTCCTGGAAGTTCAACAGCACAGAGAAGATCCTGAGGGACCTGGTGAGAGGCCCTGCCCACCTTCCCCTGACCCTGTGTACCCCAGGCCAGCAGGCCCTACTGGAGCCTGTTTTGACACTGGGGGTCACTCCACTTGCTTCATCCCCCCATCCATGACTCCCTTGCCCCTGACCCTCAGACTCTATTCCCTCCACCCTCTCTTCTCCACAGCTCAAGCCTTTGTTCAAGAATACTACTGTTGGCCCCTTGTACTCTGGCTGCAGACTGATCTTGCTCAGGTGAGTCTGGGAATAGGAGGCCAAAGCTTCCCAAGTTCTCCCAGGCCCAAGGATTTTGATCTCTCTCTCTGTGTCTGTCTTTGCCTGTCTATGTCTTTGTCTCTCTGTCTCTCTCTGTCACTCTGTCTTTCTCTATCTCTGTCTCTCTCTCTCGATGTCCTCATCAAAATTGGAATTCAGGTGGCACTGGATCTAGCACCAAGGTTTCTTCTGATCCTACAACTTTCTCTTGAACTCTCCTGAAATTCTACAGCCCATCCGTATGATTAGCACATCTCCCTGGTTAGTCCCCCTAAATTGACACATTTTCTTTTGGTGTTAAATTCTGTCCTCAGGATCAAAACAACGTGCTTGTCCACTGGTCTTAATCCTCAATTCCAGCTCTTCGTCTGTCTCTGCCATGGCCTTTTCTGTCCTACTGCTTAATAGAAATCAGTGAATACATAACTCTGCTCATAGACTGGGGCTGGCTGGGTGTCAGCCCCTTCAGAGCATCTACATCTTGACTCTCACCTCTCTGTCAGTCTCATTCCCTGTGGCCTCTTTCGGTCCTGCTTTTATAAAGCTCGAGACTCCTCTATGAGCGATCCATTCATTGTTACCCATGTACCCACTCTCCCCAGGCCCAGGAAGGATGGAGAAGCCACTGGAGTAGATATGATTTGCACCTACCACTCCAACCCTGAAGGCCCAGGACTGCACAGAGAGCAGTTACACCAGGAACTAAGCCAGGGGACCCATGGCGTAACCCAGCTGGGTCCCTACACTCTGGACAAAGAGAGCCTCTACATCAATGGTGAGAGGCTGTGGAACTTTTTGAAGTCCAGCAGATTACATTTCTTCTCTCTTTTATTCTCATCAGTCCCTGTTCTTTCTCTGCCTATGCAGGCTATAACCACCAGATCCTGATGACTACCACCAGCAGTGAGTATTACAGATTAAAATTTCTTTATAGTCCTGCAAGCTGCCTCTGCCTCAGCCCCAATCTTTAGGAACAGAAGTGACTAAGAGCCCATGCCTCTTTCAGTAATACTATAAACTGTACAGGGATCTGTATCCACTAATTTCCCCCATACATTCACCTCCTCCCTGGCATCTCTAGAATGATGGAGTCTACAGCCCTAGCACTTGGAATGTTTACCTCCCACCTTCTGCCACCAGTGCGCCTACATCAGTGATTAGGTCCACGTTGAGATATGGGTTTCTTCTTTCAGACTGGGTAGGTTTTGCTGCAGACAGTTCCTGTGCCTACCCACACTGGGCTCACATCAGAGATCTTTAAGCAGGTCACCTGTCTCTCTCTGGGGTTCAAAAGTAGCCTTTGATTCCCATCAGTCAGAGAAGCTGTCTTCTTTATAATGAATCATAGCCATGGTGACCCAGTCACCAATGGATCATCTCCCCATGGCCCTGCTGATTACACCCTACCTGGCCTCAAATATTATCCCCAACAGTGCCTATTGCAGACTGCTGGGTGCCTCTGACCACATCCTTTCCCCTGAAAAACAAGATCTGCTCAACCATCCAACTCCCCCTCTTCCTGTTAGCTTTTGTTTGCATGGAAGAAATCCAGAGGAATGCATAGAAATGTACATTGAACTGAAGGTGGCAGGAGCCACCACCATACACCCCTCCTGCATGCTCAGTGACGATGCTCTGACTTGAGACTGGAAGTGGAGGAAGAGCACAGAATCCTGTAGCTACCATTGGCACAGCTGCCATCACTTCCTTAAAGGTGGAATACAATTCAGATTTCATTTGTGATCTTCTTTTTTCAGCAGCTGTGACCACCATGTCTTTCCCAGTGCCTTCTCTGGCTCCATCCCCTACAACCAGACCCACAGGTAGGAAGGGCCATAGGCTCATGTCGATACTAAGATAACTGTCACCAGACATCTTGGTAGTCATTATAAATCAAATCACTTTTCCCACTCATCTTCCCCAAAGAACTCACCCATTTCTGGGGACTTTGGAAACCATGTAACTGTTCAGAGCCTGAGTTCAGCATCCAGCCTATGACACACAGCAGCTAATGGCCTTTGATCTTCTCATCTCCTGAACATCACTCAGACTCACTGATTTCTGATATTGAAGTCATCACTGTTCCCCAGACCTACTTCCCTCCATCACCAAAGACAGAGTGCCAACCTGGACCCTGGCTGTCACTTACCTCCGATAGCCAGCCATCACCAAATACCACCTCTTTTCCCTTTGGGATATCTCTCACCTCCTTCCTTTCTTTCTCACTGTATCACACAAACTTTATTTGGGCCACCAGAATATTTTTTTGCTAGGATGACAGCAGCATGCTCTATTCTGGGTTCCTACTGTCCTCAACAGAACAACTGCAGCCTCCTTCTCAGAGTGCATTTAACCATGTAATTCCCATCTTGTTGGCAACCTTTGGATGACTCCATTTGGTCTGCAAGTTGCATTCAAAGCCCTGTGCTGCACAGTCACTGAGACCCCTTTCTGGGCTTGGAGGACTCTTCCCTTCTCACATCTACCCCTTCCTATGGCCTCGGGGAAAGCACTTCAGTTTCCTTGAGTGAGTCTTGCTTGTCGACCTGCCTGGCCTTTGAGCAGGATATTCCTCTTGCCTGGAGTGCTCTTCCTATTCGCCCAGTTTCCTTTCACTTAACCTTTTACCTTACTCTCAGTTACTCCTGAAATGATTCTCTCTCCAAGGAGTTTTCCTCATCCACTGGGTGGGTTTCTTTCTTGGCTTGTTATAGCCCTCTTCCTTGCCAGCTCCCCTCAAAGCATAATCAACTGTTCACTTCCATGCCTGTGACAGTGGTAAACTATGTCCTGTTAATCTTTGGACTCATAAGAACCCATCACAGAATCTTGAGCACATTAGGCTCCCAATAAAAATGTTCCTTGAATGAGTAAATAAACATTAATGACCACTTGAGAATTTAAACAAGGGGAGATTGCCCCTCTTGCTTAGCTCCTGACATCCAGAGATAATGTCCTAAGATCTGGCTAGAAGCAATCTTCATCATAACTATGACCCAAACTGGACACTCTCCTTTTCCTCCAACACTGCAGCCAGTGGTTCTGCCATTGTCCTGGTCATGCTCAACTTCACCATCACCAACATGCATTACACAGAGGAAATGGGGAACCCAGGCTCCTTGAAGTTTAACTCCACTGAGAGGATCCTTCAGCGCCAGGTAAGAGCTTTTTCATGGCCATGACCCCACCATCTCACACCTGCCTTTGTAACCTCCTTGCCCAGCCTCACTAATCTCCTTCTCTTTTCCCTACAGCTCAAGTTCTTACTCAATAAGACCAGTGTCGGGCCACTGTACACTGGCTGCCATCTGGCTGCCCTCAGGTGAGGCTCCCAGATGGAATGATTCATCAGACTGCATGGACCTCCATGTACCATATGGCAGGGTGCAGGCGTCCCTAAAACCAGCACCCATCATGATGCCTTCATGCCTTCTTACTGCTCAGAAGGACTGAAGGTTGTTTATTCACTGGCTTAGAGATGAGGAACTGTGTTTAGTATACAAAATGCAGATGTTATTCTGCTTTAAATGAGGATTGTCCTTGTAAAAGAAGTAGGACCGCCACATTTCCCATCTTCAATGTGCTTCAATGTTTTGTGTCTCCAGTATTAGACTGTCCTACACAAATCACAGTTAGGAGACTTCACAGCTAGGCACCTCAGCATCTCCCGGTGCCTTCTCCTCTCTGTTCTCTTGATTTGTACACTCAGAATACTCAAAACTCCCTTTCCATGTCCCCCTGTCCTTCCTTTACCAGGCATGAGAAGGGTGGAGCAGCCACAGGAGTAGGTGTCATCTGTACCCTCCACCCTAACCTTGCAAGCTCTAGGCTGGACAGAGAGAAGCTGTACAGGGAGCTGAGTCATGAAACCCATGACATCACCCAGCTGGGCCACTACACCCTGGACCACAACAGCCTCTATGTCAATGGTAAGGGACCACATTACAGCACAGTCTCTCTCAGTTGGAATCATGGATTTTCCCAGAGACTTGAACAAAATTCTCAACTCACTAGAGTGTTTTTGACCATATTTCTCTTCTTCTGGGCCATCATGGGGACACTGACCATGTTTAGCCGTCTTCAATCTTGTTACCTGGTCAACTCCTTCCTGAACATCCCTTCACTGCCTCTTTCACTTTGTTTTTACAAACAAAAAAAAAAAAACACCTATGAGTTCTCCTTTATCCTTAATCCTTTATGTCTACCTAAGCTTCTCAACCTTACTTTCTATGCAGGTTATACCTTTGGAGGCACAGCTGCGACACCCACCAGTGAGTATTCCTGGCCTTGATTTCCTGGGTCCCGTCCTCACTTGCAGTTTGGGAAACAGCTATTCTCCTCCTCCTCTCCTCAGTGGGGAGAAGAAGTGGAAGAGAAGTGTCTTGAGCTCTTTCCTTCTCTTCCCCTGGCTCTTGGAGGATAGAGAGCTCCAGGCGGGGGTGAAGAGGGCTGATGTGCAGATCTATTCTCCCACCACATTCTGACCAGAATACCAAAACAATTCTCATTTTAATTATCCCACAATCTTACCTTGGCTAAAAGGCCAATCAAGACACAATAAAATTCAAAAAGTTTATTTGAGCAAGTAGCGATTCATGAAGCAGGAACAAGTAAACAGAAGGTGGCTCTGGGTGCCCCCAAATAAGGAAGGAAAAAGGGCCTTTATTGAATAAACCAGAGGCAAAGCCAAGAAAATGCTTGATTAGTTACAACCTTGTGGTTCTTTTGTGATCTCTCCCGAACCCCCAATTTTATACATAAGTTGGCAACTTCTGACTGGTGAAGCCTCGGTTTCACTTTTTCTTTGCTTCAAATAGTTGTCAAAAAAGCACCCAGCTTTCACTCATTTTTATAAATCAAACATTGTCAGGTTTGTTTTCGTTGCCTAGCTGGCTTTTGTATCTTCGGGGAGCTCTCAGTCTCAGGCTCCATTTTATTTTATTATAGCAGTACTGTTTTCCTATCTTTGAAATTCATCTCTATTTTTGTTGTTGTTGTTATTCCAAGAGACTCTCAATATCAATGCTACATTTGTAAGGTTTTCAGCAACTATTTATTGAGCCCTTCCAGGCCCCGAGCTAAATTACACATACTATTAGTCTTCTAGGGCTGCTGTAACAAAAGTAACACAGCCTGGGTGGCTCAAATAACAGGTATTTATTTTGTCTGAGTTCTGGGGGCCGACACCAAGGTATTGGCATGTTTGGTTTCTCCTGAGGCCTCTCTCCTTGAAGTGTAGACAGCTGTGTTCTCTTTGGCCTTTCCTCTGTGCATATCTTATCCAGATATCTTCCCAAACAGACCCTTGGTATATTGGATCAGGGCCTAATCTAATGACCCTGTTTTAACTTAAGTGCCTCTTTTTTTTTGGTTCCGGGGATCGAATTTAGAACCTCGTGCTTGCCAGGCAGGCACTTAAGCCACTGAGCTAAATCCCCGGCCCTGAGTGCCTCTTTAGTGTACCTCTCCCCAAACAGAGTCATCTTCTGATAGTCTGAGGTACTGGAGCCTAGGACTTCAATCTATAATGGGAAGACGGCACTTATAACTTACCCACAACTCATCAGTCTCTCCTTTAGCTCTCTCTCTTTAACTACAATTATGTGACTTAGCTTTGTTTTACAAATGAGGAAACAGCCTTAGACTGTCAAAACCTCACAGCAAATAAATAATAGCATCAGTTCTTCTCACTCCAAATCTGGTCTAACTGTGTAATTTATCACCTGATGAATTCGTCTAAAGGACATACTGGTTGTGTGTGAGTACACATATTAGGTTCAAGTGAACTGGCAGATGTTTTCACATCCCCAGCAAGTTCCCTGTGATGAGAACTTTGTAGGCTTTCAAGCATGAATGATTCTTGCATATTCTTGAGGATGTCTCTTCTTCACTCTCCTAAACTCTTCTTGGGCCCATGGCTAATTATCCTTCCTTGTTCCTTGCAAAAATAAGGTGGTTATGGATTGTTAAGATACAATAGCAACCATCTTTTACAAAATAATAAGACAGAAGGTAAGTTAATATCTGCTTCACTGACTTTTTTCCAATCCTTCAAATAGTTTCTGGAGCACAAAAGAACCAATTTGCTATATATGAAATGACATCAAAATGAGTGGATGGGATGAGGCAGAAAGGAGGTATGAATTACTGGGAGAAGAAAAAAGGGGAATGGAGGAAAGATAGATAAATAGAGAAAAGAACAAAAGGTAGAGGCAAGGAAAGAAAGATGAATGAATGAATGAATGAATGGGTAGATGGATGAATGGAAGTAAATATGAGGAAAAGGAAGAAAAGATGGATGGAGAGATGAAAGAAAAGAAAAGAGAAAGTGAAAAGCAAAGAAATATTAACAGAAGGAAGAAAGGAAGTTTAGACAAAAATCTTGGTAGAAGTTGGTGTGAATGGGAAGAGGAGAGGAAGGAAAGATGTATACATTCATGGGTTAATGGATGAAAGGAAGAGATGGGAAGAGGAGAAAGAATAAATGGAAGGTAGAAAACAAGGATGAAGAAAAGGAATTGAGAGAAGGGAGGGAGGGATAGGAAGGAAAGAATGAAGAAAGGATAAAGAGAAGAAACCATGGATAAAGGGATGGAAGAAAAATTATATAGTGGAAACAAAGATTAATGGATGGAAGAAGGGATGGATGGAAGGAAATATGGATATGGAAATATGGAAAGAAAAGGATATAAACAAGAGAAAGGACTGAAAAGAGGGAAGAAGGAAAGAATGGATGGATGGATGGATGGATGGATGGATGGATGGATGGATGGAACTACAGACAGGATGGAAGGAAAAAGAATAGAAGGATGAATTAATGAAAAGGATGGTGGAAGGATGGAACAAAGTGAGGGAGGAAAGGAGAATACATGCATGAAAAGAAAGATGGAAGTCAAAAGCAGAGATAAAAGGAGAGAAGGAAGAATTATCCAAAGACAAGGAAGGAGAAAAAAAGAAATCAACTTTTCTTTCAGAGATCTTAGACATGAGTTCATATTTATACAAAAACTATACACATAGCAAGTCATCAGAGAACATTGATTATTTTATGTAACAAATACCTAACATAATGTCCTCTCTGTGCCCAGCTATGCTTAAATACTGTACAAAGATTAATTTGTTCAAGCTCTGAGGTAGGAATCAATATCAGGAAACATTATCATTATCCTGTCTTACAGATGAGCAAAGCAAACAGCAGGAAGGTTTGTGGTTGAGTACAGAGAGAGAGGGAGAGAGAAGGAGAGGAAGAGGGAGACAGAGAGGGAAACACAGGGCAGCATTGTGCACAACCAGGAGAGAAAGAGTGAAGAAAAATTTGATACTGGTAGCTAGTAAGGAGAGCCTCTGGGATAACTCCCAAAACACTGTCTCTCCAAACAAAGGAAGCAAGGAGACATTTGTATGTTTCTGCTTGAGTGAGTTCTCATCACGTGTAGAGGCAGGCATGTTCCATTGCGTGTTTTGCAGTGACTTCTGGGGTGGAGAATTAGGCAATGTAAGGAAATCATAGTGGACACGGTTTACTCCTGGACACCTAGAAGGTCTGGACAGGATTTAGCCAGTTCCTTTTGGTTCCCTCTGGAGGACTTTATCTGAGACAAAGAAAACTGTGAAGGGATTTTAGCAGTCTGGGATTTATTCCCAGCAACCACAGGGGCTCAACCCAAAGTTCCTACTTAGCAGTTCACCCTACATACAGATCCTCTCTCACTGAAAGAGTGCACAGTTTTTCATGCCTGAGGCAGGAAGGCTGTAAATTTAAGGCAAACCCAAGCCACTTAATATTACCCTGTTTCAAAATTAGAAACAAAATATTTAATGCGATGGGGGTGTAGCTCAGTGCAAAAGGCCCCGAGTTCAACCCCCAGTACTGCTAAAATAAGCAAGCAGCAAACAAAGCTGTACTGGTGCTTTCGCAGAGAGCTCCATCCTGCATGCAGGTGGGCTAAGCATCTAAACCCCTAAATCGAAGGAGACTTTAATTCACTGCTGAAGCCGTCTCCATTGACAAGTCACCCTCGGTTCACCAGGGGACACACACAGGGTCCTAGGAAGCCCAGCTCCAGAGCGCACATTGCCCCTACCGCACTCCACATGAACCCCCATTTACGTACTGTCCTCTCATAAACTTTCCCTCTCCCCCGCGCTGTAGCCAAGGAGGTCCACCAGGGGGTGCTCACGGTGAACTTTACCATCAGCAACCTCCGCTACTCAGCGGACATGGGCCATCCTAGCTCCCTCAAGTTCAACATCACAGACACGGTCATGCAACACCTGGTGAGTAGCCTGTGTCCCCCTCGCCTCCCTCCATCCCCATTTCAGGGCTGTTCCCTGTCTCTGACCCACACTGGCTTCCTCCTTCCTTTCCAGCTCAGCCCTCTGCTCCAGAGGAGTAGTCCGGGTACCCGGTACACAGGATGCAGGCTCTCCGCGCTGAGGTGAGAAACATCTTCCAGCCCCAGGCTAGGCCTCCTCCCCGCCCGCCATTCCAGGGCAGGAGGACTCGGAGATCAGACTGTGCAGCTGGGCTGAAGTGAAATTTTCACTTTAGTATATGTTTGTGATGCATAGTAAAATACATTCACTGCAGGGAATTGGTATGCATACGTAAGGCATCTCGATCCTTTTAACTTCCCATTCTGCTTCCCTCCTTTCTCTTTCTTCTGTCTTACCCCATCCTCAGAACCCCTTCCCGTCTCCAAAGGCCATCTCCCCACTTCTTATCATCTGTCTTTTATTTTGCCCTTTAAATTACGTAGTCTTCGAGTTTAACGTATGAGGGGACCCATGTGATACTTAACCATCTGTGTCTGATTTATTTCCTTTAGCATTATAGACTCAAGTTGCATCTGTTTTCCCACAAATGATTCGATGTTATACTCTTTTCTAGCTGCAATATTACGTTTTCTTTATGCATTGATTTGTTGGCCTGTAGATAGTCTATGTGCACCCGTGTTTATACCAGCGCAATTTTTAATAACTAAATCTTGGAAACAACCAAAATGCCCATCAGCTGCCGAATGAAAGATGTGGTGTTTTTATACAGTGGAATATTACTCAGATATAAAACAAGGATGATCTTGAGGCTTTTATAGGTAAATGGAGGCAACTTGAGACTATCTTCATAAGTGAAATAAATCAGATTCACATTTGTAAATATATTGTCTCTCTAGTATTAAAAAGTAAATAATAATAAAAATTAAACTGAAAGAATAATAAGATCCCAAATGTATAACAGGTATTATAATAATGAAAGGGAAAGAAAGTGCTCAAAAGGAAAGAGCAACTTGTAGGTATACACATATAACTGTATGTATGTTTAAGTGTGCACGATAGATAACCATACTACTCAGTTTTTGATACTTCATCAAACAGAATAGTTTGTGCTGTCATTGTTCATTTTTTATGCTTTGATTTTGTAACTTGAACAACTACTTCTAAGATAGCAGTATGTAATATATCAACTAGTGACAATTTTGTAATGTTATTTTTTTGGAAATTCTGTATCATTTCTATCCTTTTTTCTGTTCTGCTCTTTTTAAATAAAAAAGAAAGAAAATTGAGGAAAGAGAAAAAAGGATTTATCTACTACAAGTTGTGCAGCTATAAACAAGGTCTGCACATAACCCTGTAATACACTGTCTTTAACTCTTTGGGGATGATACCTAGAAGAGATATAGCTGGTTCAACTGGAATTTCTAGTTTCAGGTTTTCTCTATTCTGGTTGCCATAATTTTACATTCTCTCTAACAATGTCCAAGCCTTCCTTTTTTTCCCTTGACCTCACTAACATTTCTTGTTTTTTGAATTTTTGGTAATAGCTGTTCTTTGTGGGATCAGATAGAATCTCAGTGCTGTTTTGACTTGCATTTCTCTAATGTCCAAATATACTCAGTGTGTTCTCCTGTATCTATTTCTTCTTTGTAGAAGCATCTGTTCATTTCACTTGTGCCATTTTTGATGGAATCTGTCCACTCTCACCACCCCTATTCAATATAGTATTTACATTATTTATTTAATAAAAATGTAATATTTTGTGGTGTTGGAGATGACCCCCATGCTAGACAAGTGTGCTACCATGGAGTGCCACCCTTTAATTTTTGAAATATAAAACTATCTTATAATTTAAGGCATATAACTTGATGTTTGTCTTGGTTACTTTTCTCTCATTGGTGGGACAAAATACCTGATACCCAAAATGAAGGAAGGAGGGGTTTATTTAGCTCTCTGTGGAGGCTTCATTCCATAATCAGCTGGCTCCAAGGCAGGGTGGCATGGCATCGGGGCAACATTTCAAGGAGGCAGCCAGAGCAAAAGGGGCAACAAGCCTCTTCTCCTCTTTTATACTGTACACAGCCACCACCCCACCACCCCACCACCCACTCACCCCTCCCCCACCCCACCTCACTACCCTCCTCTCCAGCCAATGTCCTCCTCTTGCACAGGACAAGGATACTTACAAAGTAAGGATCCTGGTTCCCTGCTGAGTCTCTCAGTTAAACTTCTAAACTTCTCAAGTTAACACAGTGTATCAATCATAACAGTGTTGCAATATATGTAGGGAAATGATGACACAGATTCATTTCCGCTTGTGGTTCTTGAGGTTCCTGTCCAAGATGGCAGCCTCACTGATTTGGGCAGATCATGGTGGGTGTGTGTAGTGGAACAAATCACTTATAGAAATATCAGAAAACAAAATAAGGCGACTGGTGTTGTCTTGGTATCCCCTCCTGTGATTAAGGTCTTCCTATGAGGCCCATCACCTAAAGGTCCTCAGCTTGACCCAATTGTGCCACCTGGACCAAGCCTTTAACATAATACCAACATAATACCAATACCATAACCCAAGGCTTAGGACCATCTTAACTACTTTTGGGTATACAGATCAGTAGTGTTAAGTATCTTTACACTATTATGCAACTATTATCACCATCAACTCCAGAACTTTTTCTGTATTCCAAAACTCTGAAGAGTTCCCTAACTTAGTCCTCATTCAACACTAATGCCTTATTCCTCCTCCCCTACCCCTGCCACCCACCATTCTATTTCCTGTATGTAGTAACCTGATGGTTCTAGGAATTTCCTATTTGTGGAATGATACTGTATTTGTCTTTTTGTAACTGGCTTATTTCATACAGAGATTTCTCAAAAAACTAAAACAAGAAATTCTATTTGACCCAGCTATTCCCCTTCTAGGTATCTTTCTGAAAGAGTTGAATGCATTATATTACAGTAATATATGAATACCCATATTTATAGCAGCACAGTTCATAATAACAAAAATCTTGGAAGTGACCTATATGTCCTTTGACAGATGAATGGATAAAGGAAATGTACTTACACACAATGGAGTACTATGATGCTGCAAATAAGGATAAACTTGCATTATTTGTAGGAAAATGGATGCACTTTGGACAGTCATGTTATCTGAAATGTGCCTGGAAAGTAGCCCAGGAAGAAAGGAAGGAAGGAAGAAAGGAAGGAAGGAAGGGAGAGAAGATCATGACATTATAAGTATGATTAGATATAGGTGCAGCAAATGGTTCAATATGATTAGATGTAGATGCAGCAAATGGTTCAACAAGACCAGAAGACAGTCTGTAAGGCATGCAGTGGTCATAGCAAAGAGACACCAGGTGGCCTCCATTCCCCAAGAGTACTTCTCTTGTTCCCCAGGTCTGTGAAGAATGGTGCCCAGACACAGGTGGATATCCACTGCACCTACCAGCAGTCCCCCAGCAGCCTAGGTCTGTCTGCCAAGCAGGTGTTCCATGAGCTGAGCAGGCAGACCCGTGGCATCACCCGGCTGGGTCCCTACTCTTTAGACAAAGACAGCCTCTACCTCAACGGTGAGTGACCCTCAGCCCCACCTCCCCAGAGCCCTTGAGTGTGCCTGGTTACCAGCCCATGAGTGTGCCCAATTACCAGTTCTTCAGAGGTAGACTTGGAATTCAAATCCTGCCCTCACTCACCCAGCTCTCACGGCATCACGCAAGGCTGGTCCTTGGTGAATCCCTTTGTGCAGTGAAGAAACTGACGCTGAGATAGGAAAAGTAATTTTCCCAGGTGGGTTCAGCAATGAGCCTCCATTTTCACTCTCCATTATCAGGCTCTTCTGTATGCATTTAACTCACAGAAGACTCTGGAGAGACCTTAGGAAGGAAAAACATCAGTCCTCCCTTCCGATTTTTCCTCACTCTTTATAATGGATACTCTTGAGTGGGTTCCCTGTACTTGAGAGGAGGCAGGTGCTGTGAAACTAGGCATCTGAGCTTCAGAAACCCTGGGCACCCATACACATGTCCACTTAGGGAGGGACGATGCTAGAGAGGGTGCTTCATATGCAGGGTTCCCGGAGGGAAGGGGTAACCGTGGAGGAGTTCGTCCAGTTGTTGTCACTCCCCTTCTCTTGTCCCCAGTCTTGAATGGAGCTCATATTCTCATCACAGACACCCTATGAAGTGACCAGGGAGACATTCAGGGCCTTTTCTCCTCTCATTTTTAAAAAGAGGGAAACTGAGTCATGGGGAAGCAAGAGGACCTGCCCACACTCACAGTAAATTTGTGGCCAGTCTGGATCCCTATATTCTGACTTCATATCTGGTTTCTTTGATTTGGCCCTCAGAAGGGCTTGTGTAGAATCTTCCCCATCCTAAACTACACCAATTGTGTGACTTGTTTTGTTGTCCAGTCAGTATTTATCAAGCATGTACTATCATCCACATTGTACCTGACAGCAATGATAGAGGTAATTTACATATGTGTCCTGTACTAATTTAAATGCCAGTGGGGCAGAGACTGGTTTGTTCTACACTACCCTAAATATAAATGGAGCCCTGGACATAATAAATGTTTATTTATTGAGAGATAGATTGGAGGGAGAGCAGAAAGGCAGAGGATGGTCTGGATGGATGAATATGGTAAAGATAGAGAGGTTTGAGCATACATTTACCGTAGCTTCTTGTAAGGAGCATCTTATAGATGGGGGTAAGGAAGAGACAGATCTAATATCAGGAAATTATTTTTCATGATAGTATTTAAGGCAGATCCTAGAAAGTAAGGTAATGCTCACTAAGTATACACAGGAAAGTTACCCAGGCAGAACCACACCCAAGGGTTAAAGCAAGGTATGTGACATTTTCTTCCCCCTTCCTTTATCTATAACTTTTGTTTTTCAGGTTATAATGAACCTGGTCCAAAAGAGCCTCCCACAAGTATGTGTCTGCATCCATTGCCCCTTTCAGCCTCTATAGCTCTGGGGCCAAGATTTTCTCTTCTTTCACGGGGGGAACTTGCCACAAACTCATCCCATCTCCTGAGTCAAGCTAAGATTTCAGGGAGAGGAAGAATGCTGACTCCTTGGGCTGTCTTTGAACCTGCAGCCATGGTGTTGAATTTTCCTGGCTTCTTTGGGTTGGGGGTAGAAGTTTGAAAAGTAAATTTTCTTGGGGGTTAAGGGATGAAGTCAGATGATGACCATATAGCTTATGCCTCCTTTTAGCAAATCTACAGGAGTCCTACCAGGGGCTACATTGTCAACCTGAAAACTAGTGTCTACTCAAGTAGTTTTGACTAAAATTGCCCATTCTCTTATCTAGTGGTCCACTCAATTATTTTTTTAGCCATCAGTTCTTCTATAGCTCCAGTTATGCCTTTTCCAAGATAACACTTTTCCAGTTGCCCACACATCTGTGTGTCCATCAGTCCATCTACCCAGTCTTCTACCCCTTACCTGTTTGTCCTTCGTTCCTTCTTTCCACCCACCCAACCACCCATTCGGTTTGTCCTTCGTTCCTTCTTTCCACCCACCCAACCACCCATTCGGTTGCCCACCCACCCTTGTGCCCATTCACCTTCATGTCCTTTCTCTTTCTCCCCTTTCTTCTTTACAATTTTTCTTCCTTGTTTCTATTAATTTCACCTTCTCTTTTGATGCTTTATTTACCCATTTTCCCTTCTACCTTTTGATTTCCTGCCAGTTCATTCATCTGTCCTCTATTCTGCCTCTCTTGCTCACCCACTCTTATTTGTGTGGGTTAATTTCATTCAAAGATTCCATCACACCTCTGTTCACACAATCACTCTGCCACTCAGTCTTGTTTATACTCCGCTTATGAGTGGATGTTCTGTCTTAGATCACTGATAGAGACCAAGTGAGCTTAAAGGGGCTTCTCTTGCTTTGTGAAGTTTCTGTCCCTCCCTAAGGACAATCTTTCCACAGCTCCTGAGCCAACCACCACACTGCCACCATCATCAACATCTGTGCAACCAGAAGCCACAACAGGTATCAAGGAACCCCCCCTTTTTTTGGTACCAGGAATTGAACTCACAACCTTACACTTGCTTGGTAGGTGCTTGTACTGCTGAGCTAAATCCCTGGCCTCAAGGGACCCTTTTTCCTCCCATAAAATAATATTTGTTTGTAGAGAGTGTCTTAGTTACTTTTTCTTTTTTGCTGAACCTAAATAGCTGATATCCAAAGTTAAAGGAGTAAAGGTTTATTGTGGCTCTTAGAGTTTGAGGAGGTTTTAGTCCATAGTTGGCTGATTTCAAGGCAGGGAACCTGAAGGGGGCCATTGCAGAGGAGAAGCAGTTCATGGTGGGCAGAAAGCAGCAAAAGTAGCAAGTGACAGCGGCAACCCTCTCTCTGCCCCATATATTCTATCCAAGCTACATCCCTTTAGGGAGAGTAGCACTCATACCCAGGGAAAGAACTATGCCAGACCAATCAGTGGACTAGTTTAGTAATCACACAGTTTAATACCAGCATTACACACTTAACCCCAACAACACAAACTCTAGATCCAGACACCTCTGAAGACTCCACCTATGACCCTGTGAGGCTTTGGGGAGACATCTAGACAAAGCCAAGACAGAAGGTGAAAGAGGGGGAAGAGGAGTAAGAGGAGGTAAAGTAAGAGGAAATAGAGGGAAAGAGGAGGATTGGGAAGAGGAAGAATGAGGGGAGCTGGCCGTCACATAAGAGCTAGGAAACCAGGATGTGAAGATCAGTGTCAAGGTACTCATTATAACCACAGATTAGTCTAGCAACTTAGTCATAAGCCTTCCCCCATAGAAATGTCATCTTGCAAAATAAACAGAACCATTATAATGAAATGTTGGATTGGAGGTACATCTTGGCACCGTATGGAGAAGGGAGAACTTTCAGGAGAAAATCCCACCTGAACTGAGTCTTTCAATGAGTAGAAGTGCTTTGTCCGGATAAGACATGAAGAGTGTTCCTGGAAGAAGGGATTGCATGAGCAAAGCCTCAATCAGCATAATGTGTTGTGAGGTTTGGTGGGATTTGGTTTGCATGGAGCATAAGTCTCGAATCAGCACAGGTAGATGAGATCGAAAGGCCAGTGGGAACCACATTGGGAAGGACGTGTGATTCCAAGCTTGAACTTAGCACTAAAGGCCACAGAGAGTGATGAGTAGTGCTAGAGAAGAGTCAGTCCTAATGAAATTTTCATGTCAGAAAGATTCTTGTAGTGTTCATGAATAGAATGTCCTCTATTATAGAGAATCTGGCGACTCTACTGGGGTGTTAGTCTGGGTCAGAGAAGATACAACCTGAGCTGGGATGGGGAGGAGAGAGGATGTAGATGAGGAACATTCAGCCAGTAGAAAGGTGCTACATGGAGGTGAAGAAGGATGCAGCTTCTGACTTGGTGGCCACACTGGTGGGGAATAGTGCCGCTGGGGGAGAAGATAACAGGTGATGAGTGCAGGATTCCCACTTGGTGTCAGGCCAGCTCTCAGTGGTAGGCATCTCTCCTCCTCCCTTCCTGCAGCCATGAGGCACCACCTGAAGACTCTCACACTCAACTTCACCATCTCCAACCTCAGATATTCACCAGACATGAGCAGTGGGTCAGCCAAGTTCAACTCCACTGAGAAGATCCTACAGTACCTGGTGAGACCTTGGTCCAGCAACTGTTGGGGAAATAAGTCACATCCAGACCCTCCATCAACTCATATTTTTTCCTTTTCCCTCCTCCCCAGCTTGGATCCTTATTCCAGAAAACCAGCCTGGGCTTCTTGTACGCAGGCTGCAGGCTAACCTCCCTCAGGTGAGCTCACAGCCTGGCCACTCGCCAGCACTGACCATCCCTTTTGTGATTACTGCTTTTCCGTCTTCCCACTGCCCCTTTTCTGCTTCTCCTTCCTTCTGGTTCCCATCTCAACCCCACAGCTTCTCTAGAGCCACCATACCCTTTTCTCCCAGGCCTGAGAAGCACAGAGAAGCCACTGGTGTGGATTTAATCTGTACCTATCGTCCTGACACCACCGGTTCTGGGCTGGACCACGAGCAGCTGTACTGGGAGCTGAGCCAGTTGACCCACGGCATCACCCAGCTGGGCAACTACTCCCTGGACCAGGGCAGTCTCTTTGTCAACGGTGAGCTGCACCCATCTGTACGGAGCTGCACTGCAGAACCCACATTCTACCCTCCCAGGGTGCCTTGATTCCTGTCCCACTCTCAGTGTCTCTTTCCTTCCCTCTCTCTATGTCTCTCTGCAGGTTACATCCACCAGATTTCAGTGACAACCCCCAGAGGTGAGTACTGATTGACATCCCCTGTTCCCCAAGAACTACCCCTTACATGCAGGTATGGAGGCATCGAGCCCTGCCCACATCTCTAATCATAGGGAAAAGAAGGAATTAGAGACACAGGCTGAGAAGTAATTGCCAGAAAAGTAGCTGTGACTCACCTCCATGTCTTCGGCTGGACACAGAGAAATAGTCATTAGGTGTTGGTTGGGTGACTAGATGTGGTGGCATGTGACAGTGTCACTGCAGCCCAGGAGTTTGAGACCACCATGGGCTGCATAGCAAGACTCCCCCAAAATACTGCTTGGATGGATGGACAGAAGAAAATAAGGGAGCAGTTGCATATAAACACTGTGTACAAGGGCTGGGGATTTAACTTGGTGGTGTAAGCACCTGCTTGGCAAACACAAGGTCATGAGTTCAATCCCTGACACACAAAAAAAGCTTCTTAAACACTGTGTACAAGAATCTTAGGCCTCTGTGCCTCTGTGTTTGTCCTAACTCTGCGTGTGGACAGGACAGCTTCTTTGTCAATGGTGAGGGGTTGTGCTGAATGGATGTAGAGTGACCACTACATATCCCTATTCTGTTTCCTGTCCTCTATAAAACAGCCTACCCAAGGCCTCTTTTCAAACCAGTGTGGGGACAGTCTTTCCCACTGTTTCCGATAAATAGCATGGATTTTTTCTTTTTTGTACTGGGGATTGAACTCACAATCTCATGCTTACCTAGCAGGTGCTTCTGCTGCTGAGCTAAATCCGCAGCACCTGTAACATAGAATTCTTTGACCAAGTTAATGTTATCAATTTCAGTTACTGAATATATTCATCTATTGTTCACTTTCCTCCAGTGTTATTGCAGTATAACTGGCAAGTGAAATTATATATTTAAGATGAACAATGCAATGGTTTGGGATATGTATAACTGTGAAGTGGTGAGCACAATCTAATTATTCAGTGCATCTATCACCTAACGTGATTATTGTGTGCATGATATATACATAGAGAGACAAAGGGAAAGAGAGGTAAGATCCCTTCTCAGAAAATTTCAAGTATAGAATATGGTATTATTAACTAACCACCATGCTTTACAATAAATAGACCTCCATCACTTTTTCATGTGATGGAAGCATTTTAAACATTTTTGTTTTGTTGTATTTGTCTTGTTTTGAGACATGGTCTCACTATGTAATTCAGGCTGGCCTGGAACTCAGAGATCCACCTGCCTCAGCCTCCCAAGTGCTGGGACCCAGTGATTTTTTTCCTTTGTTTTTTAAAATTGAATGTATTTTAACTATTAATGGGGTACTTTGCAATGTTGCATGGTATACATTTTGTAATGTTTGAATCATGCTAAACCTATGTCTTCCTAAATATATCATTTATGATAAAAACTTAAAAATCCTTTCTTCTAGATTTTTGATATATACAGAACACTATTGTTCTCTGTAGTTGCCTCACTATGCAATAACATATGAGAACTTTTTGCTCCTGTCTAACATAGCAACCACTGTTCAACCTCCCCCCCATCACTCCCTCTTATTCTCCTGGCCTTGGTTTTACCTCAGTCTCCTCTCAACTTCTATGAGACTGATTGTTTGAGATTCCACATGGATGAGATCACATATCTTCCCTCTCGCTATTCTCTCTGCAGGTTACACCCACCAGACTTCAGTAACAACCCCCAGAGGTGAGTACTCATCGACATCCCCTGTTCCCCAAGAACTGCCCCTTACATGCAGGTAGAAAACATCAGGCCCTGCCCCCATCTCTGACCATAGGGAAAAGAAGAAATTAGAGACATAGGCTGAGAAGTTGTTGCTGTAAAACCAGCTGTGAATCACCTCCATGTCTTTGGCTGAACACATTAGGTGTTGGTTGGGTAACTAGGTGTGGTGGCATGTGAGAGTGTGTTGAGCCCAGGAGTTTGAGACCATCCTGGGCTACATAGCATGACTCTGCCCCCCAAAAATATTGCTTAGTTATACATGGACAGAAGCAAATAAGAGAACAATTGTCTTTATATGCCTGGTTTATTTTCCTGATATAGTGATCTCTAGTTCCCTCCATGTTACTACAAATGATGAGACTTTCTCCCGTGTGGGATTTTCAGTTTTATGTTGGATAAAAGTAGTGAAAGCAGACATCCTTGCCATGTTTCAGATCTTAGAGAAAAGACTCTCAATTTTTCTCTATTCATATGATGTTAGTGGTCCATTGGTCATAAATGGTTTTTACTGTGTTTAAGCACAGTAAATACAGCACAGCTATGATTAACAAGATGCCATGAGGGCTCACTCATAGAAAAGGTGACTCAAGGTAGGCCCGCTGGAATAGTGTATTATGATCCTGGAGACATGCAAAGCACGAGGATGAGACAGAGGTATGTCAGACACAAGTCCATTCTTTCTTAGCGCTCCATTTCATTTGGCTCCTGGAGCTAAAAAAAAAAGAAGGTAAAAGAATATTCCAGAAAGTAGAGACTATATAAGCAAAAGAGGAAAAGCTCAGATCATGAGAACCCCTGTAAAATTCATTTTCACCCTCTTTGGGATACCTTCCACCTGGAATCCCTCTGCATCCCCAGCTGATGGGCTTCATTTTGGTGGATTCTGATAGTGTGATGAGGTCGCCTAGGGTGCTATGACTCTGCAGAGAACTAAGAGTCCCCAACTGTCTTTTCTTCCTCTCTGTGGCTGCAGGCCATATGACCCAGAATGCAACCACCTGGAGCAAGTACTGGCTAAGTTTCCACATCCTCAACTGGAACCTCAGCAATTCAGACCCTGAATCCTCAGAGTACACCGCCCTGCTGAGGGACATCAAGGACAAGGTTGAGTCTTTCATCCCAACTCCCCTTCTCTTGGTGTCCCCCTCTTTGCTCCGTCGAACTCACATCTATTCAGTGATTGTCTCAAGTCTTCTCTTTACCTATGTGTCTAGCTTCTCCAGAGCTCTCAAAAGTGGCACACTGGTTGCTTTCCCCATTTTCCAGATGGTCCACCTGCGACTCAGAAGGGTGTGGTGTGCCTGAGGTCATGCAGTCAGTTAGGGGAATAGCCTAGATTTGAGCTTCAGTCTCCTTTGTTCGAAGACCTATGTTCTTTCCATTGTGTTCTTCCCTCCACCCTAAGAGCTTTCCATCTCACGCATCCTCCCTACTCTTTTCTAGGTCACCACACTCTACACAAGCAGCCAGCTAGAAGATGTCTTCCAGTCCTGCTGGGTCACCAATGTAATGTAAGTCCTGAAGGTTGGAAGCATTATCTGAACTGGTGACTTGTATCTTCAGGCTTACGTGGCATATCCCCTAACTGGAAGTCCCCAGTATGCTTCCCATTCCTCCCCAAATTCCTGTGAGCCACTCCTTCAGGCCATAGATTTTCTATAGAAACCTATTCTATAGATTTCATTCTGGGAAATGGGGATTCTCCATTTGGAGCCATCAATTCCCAGCATCCATTTCTTTCTACTGTTCTGGAAATGTTTAAAAAACAGATTTTTGAAGTAAAACTCAAAATACCAGCCCAGTGATAGTATTTACTACTGGCCAGGCTCCCCAGTGAGTACTTCCATGCATGATCATCTTATCTATAAGGTGGATACAATGACCATCTCTTTTATTTAGTTAATAAAAATGAGTGTATTAGTCAGCTCTAAGTTGCCGGGACAAAATATCTGAAGTACACAGCTTAAAGAAATTTATTTTTACTTCAGTTTCAGAAGGTTTGGTCTAGGGTCAGGGTGGAGCCTCCAAGGCAGAAACATGGTGGAAGGGCGTAGCAGAGGACTATTGTTCACCTCATGGCAGCCAAGTAGTAGAAAAAGACCAGAGATAAGAATGCATCCACCTAAGTCATGCATTCAGTGACCCACCTCGTCCAACCAGACCCCACCTCCCAATAGACATTCAGCTATAAACTTATCAATGGATTCATCCACTGATGAGTTTAGCACTCCCATGACCCAATCATCTCCCAAATGGTCTATGTCTGAACATATAATCCTTTCTGGAGGTATTTTAGGTCTAACCTGACACTGAGGCACAGAAAGCAAATTCCTCAAGGATTGTCAAAGTTGAGATTTGAACCCAGGTCTCTGAGAGCTGGGGAAAGGAACTAAGATACAAATATGGGGGAAGATGAGGGTCATTGAACATGGTGCTGACAATATTCAGTTTCTTTGTCTTTAACAAGAAGACAATAAGAATACTTCCGTCTTTGGAGATAACAAGGGAATGTGTAAATCGTTTCTCAGGGGATCCCGACACATAGAAATTACTTAGTGCATTTTCACTATGGTTACTTTTAATGCTGCCAGCTTGAATTCCTGGAAGTCTTCCCATTTTGATGAGTCTCTTCTCTAGACTGAGTTCAGAGGCTGCTAGACAACCTCCACTCCCTTCCCCTAGACCATTGGCTTCTTAAGGATGGCGATTTGAGGAAAGCTGCCTCCTGGTTAAGTCGCTGGTGGTGTTAACTGCTGCCATGTAGATTGCTGCCTGGATTCCTGTGTTCTCTGTTTCTAGGTTGGACTCCAAGTTGGTCACTATCAAGTTAGTTTTCTCATCTCATCTGGACCCCAACCTTGTGAAACAAGTTTTTCTAAACAAGACCTTGAATGCTTCATCCCATTGGCTGGGTGCCACCTACCAGTTGACGAACATACATATAACAGGTACAAAGTGAGATGGCCAGTTACAAAACTAGCAGTTAGATGGGCAGACATTCAAGAAGAAAAAGAGGGAGTTCTAGAGTCCACATCAAGAACCCCTGGCAGTGGGTCCTCTGGAAGAAACAGGAAGAGAAAGGAAATGAAACCCTGGCAACCCAAATAAATGGTTATTTTTGCATGCAAACTTTTTTAGCCTAAACTGTGGAGGACTGAAAGTTGCCTCTGTAGGCAGCTTATTATGACTAATCCATGGATTAGTTCATTCATTCCACCAATATTTGATGAAAGTAGACAGGTGCTGATGATACGGTGTGACATTTGCTACTGCAAGAGAATTTCCAGAGCCTGTGGGAAACCCTTGGGGGAAATACAGCTTATCTTCAAAACTTCCCTGTAGGAAATGATGAAGCAGTTGAGATCTGATGCAGAAAAAGACCTAGTCAGGCAGAAATGATGAGGAATTGTGTTCTATGTATCCATAACCTAGAAGACAGAAAAACTAAGGAATATTAGAGGGGAATTTGTATGAAGTGTGGTGTGACTGGAGTGTGCACTTTGATATTATAGAATCTCTACAGTTAAAGCTAAACATGCGGGTAGGGACTTCGTTGGCTCTGGAGTGGTTTCAGCAGGGACATCACACACTTGGAGATCTGCTTTAGAAAGTTCTCCCTTTGGGTGCTGTGTGGAGATTGGGTTAGAAGGAGAAAGAAGGCCAGAGGCAGGAAGATCCATTAGTTAAGAACTTAGGGGATTAATCAGAATCTCTTGTGAAAGTATGTGACAGGTCCATCATAGTGACATAGGAGAATGAAACTCCCAACCTACCTACTATGTCCACGAGTTTGGGTTCTCTAAAATCGAAGAATGAATTTTGGGAACAACAGAGGTGGAGAGTAGAATATATTTATTTAGAGAAAGCTTCCATCTGGAGAGAGACAGAAGGGGGTCCCGAGCATGTTGCCCTGGAATCTGTCTTTTCCAGGGACTTTTATAGAGTAAAACCATGGGTTCAAGGTGGGGGAAGACAGGGAACTCACAAAGCAGGAGGGCAAAGGTGGGACATAACTATAGTTAGCCAATAAGATCAATAGTTCAGGTAAAATTGATTACATTAGGGACAAATGGGAAAGCAAGTCATGTAGTAAGTGGGCATTCTTGGAGCTGTGACCTTTCCCCTAGAAGGATGGGATAGTGGCTCCAGGGTGAGAGGGAACTAATTAGAATATCAGTCTTTAGGATGTGGATTGATTTGTTTGATCCTTTGTCTTGAGACCTGGCCTACAGCAGGAGGTGTCTGTCTCCCTTGCACTTGCCAGGTGTCTGCACTGGCTCTATTGAGGACCTAGCCCTATCTCACTGCCTCTACAATATTTTTGACTCAGTTGCCTGCTACAATAGGGTAGTCAGCACATCAATTGATGACCACACTTTGAAGAAATCCATTCTGGTCTTCCTTGCACACTGTGAATTCATATCGCTTGATGGGAAAAAGTAGTCGAGCAAGCGAGGCATGGTGGCACATGCCTATAATTCCAGCACTTCAGGAGGCTGAGGCAGGAGGACCACTGAGTTTGAGGCCAGCCTGCATTACATAGAGAGTTCAAGACCAGCCTGGACTACATAACGAGACCCTGTCTCACAATTTTTAAAAAAATGAGTTGAGCAACCAGATGGATGGGAAGGATGCACAGTAGAGGGCTTGATAAGGAGTCTTCTGCAGCCCACCTTCAAAATCTCAGCTCAGGTCTCATTGCCAGGAATAAGTAGAATGGCTTGAGCTTTCTTAAAACTCTCCCTTGAAATTGAATTTTATTGATTCTTACATAATTTTTCTTTTAATTCTAGAAGTGGAGCCAACGGAAATGCCACCAAGCATTTCCAGCTCCCAACAATTCCAGCTGAATTTCACCATCACCAACCTACCCTATTCTCAGTACATCTCCCAGCCAGACACCACCCAATACCAGCATAATAAAAGAAGTATTGAGAATGCGGTGAGCTGGGAATTGTCAACCTGTTCTCAGACAGAGGCCAACCTGTGGACACTGGGTAGTCAGAGGATGACTTTTTACAACAGTTTCTGAAGACAGCTTTTAATTAGCACACATTAGTAATGCAATAGTGTGTATGTATCACCATAATATGCTGCTGAAGACAGACTCTTATTCTCACTTTGCAAATTAAGAAACAAGAACAGAGAGGCTCTGTAGAGTCCAGCTGCATCATAGCTTGGGGGCAGAACATCCGTTAGAACATGTGGCCAAGCCAGTGTTTGTAAAAGAAAAAAAGATGCAGATATGTGATCAGTGACTGAAAATTCTTGTAGCAACTAGACTTGGGCTCCTAACCTAAAAATTGTTGTCCTGTCTTTCAGCTCAACGAACTGTTCCAAAACAGCAGAATCAAGAGCTATTTTTCAGACTGTCAAGTTTCAGCATTCAGGTGTGTTCCAGCTCATGATTAATGACTCTAGGAGCTTCTGCTGTGCCTTAAATAAAAGTGTCCCTTGCCATAGTATTTCATTTCCTAGTTGTTATGGAATTGTTACAGAGCATTTACCTTTTTAGATAGCTTCTTCCTAAACTGGTGAGCCCAGCTGGCTTAGAAACTCAAAAGATCTTGTGTATCCTCTGAGGACATGGAGGTGCCTGATACTGGGGGCCCTTGAATGTAGAATCTTTGTCTTAAGAAATCAGCCACTGGAGTAAATATATGAATGCTCTAAAATAAGCAATATAGAACTATTTATCTTTTATTTTTCCTATAACTTAGATTGGGGAGGGGGAGACAAATTGATTTGGACCTGTGCTCACCAAGAAAGAGGTAAGCTTTGAAGAACCATCATAAAAGAAGTGACACAAACATATGATGAATGTTTTTGTTTTGTTTTGTTTGTGGTACTGGGTATTGAACTCATGGCCTTGCATATGCCATGTAGGCATGTGTGCCACTGAGCTAAATCCCCAGCATCTCTCAAGAAAAGCAGTGCAGCAGTCCACAGGTGATCTTGAGCTAAATCCTCAGCCCCTGATGAAAGTTTAAATAAATTTAAAAATTACAGTCAAAGACATATTGCTATTCATTCCTGTCCAAATATTCTCCTTCATTTCAAAAACACTTATCCCATCAATCTTGCCACTTTCTGAAGCAGTTATAGTAGTAATCTTTCATGAGCATCTTTACAACATGTAATCAGAAACACAGGGAATGCTGCTGCTGGGTTTCATCCAATAGAAAGGCAGCCTTGGGGAAATATTGTAGTGTCTCTTCATACCTCATTCACCAGATCTGTCACCATGTGACTTTAGGCCATTCCCCAAAGTTCAAATCACCATGAAAGGTAAATGTTTTGAATCAGTTCAGGATATAGAGGCAGCCAGGACAGTGCAACTAAAAAGACACTCATAAAAGGGAACTTCCAGAAATGCTTCCAAACATGGCAAGAACAATGGGGTAAATCAGAAGGAATATTTTGAAGGAGGTTAATGGCAGTGTGTTGTTTACTGTAATACATGTTTTTAAATATTTTAAACATCATATTTTTATTTCATACCTCATGTGTCCAAAAAGTATTCATCAAATTAAAATAAAGTGCTTTCAAAGTGGCAGCATCTCTCAAGAAAAGCACTGCAGCATTCCACAGGTGATCTAAAGCACAAGTGATTTCTCCTCACCAGTTTTTTACTATATTTCCCCTAAAATTAGATCTCCATGCTTCTACACTACTGGTTAAATGGATCTTTTTGCCATGGTATTATGTCTTGTGCATTATTAAATTATCTGCTGTCTTGCTAAATTTCAGGTGGTGTGAAAGTGGGAAAAATGATCTAGAGTGTTTAAAAGTTTAATCAACTAAATGGTCCCCCAAACACTGTAAACTCTTAGGCTAGAAAATGAAGTATTTATTTAGTGTCAGTTAACTATGCTCTGAATAAGTAGTGGTCCTTAACCATCACTATGCATTACCCTCACACAAAGCTTTTAAAAATGATCATACATAGATCACATCAAATAGTCTTATTACTATATTTTTGAGTGAAGCCTAAGCAAGGATACTTTGTAAAAGGTTTCCCAAACAGTTCTGTGTTGGAGCCAGGCTAAGATCTTCTGTTTCAAGTAGAAAAATGCAGACAAGATGGATAAACCATGGTAGAAAAAAAATCAACTACGAAAGGCAGGACCATGAAAGACAGAAGGCTAGAGCCAAATGACTCAGAATCCACAATGTACCTGTGCTGTCCAATAGGGTAACCATTAGTCACATGAAACAACTTAAATTTTTATAAGCCTTTTTGGTGATAATTCACATACCATACAATTCATTCTTGGAAGTGTCTAAGTTAGTGTTGTATTTATAGAGTAATATAATCATCCTCACTGGCTAGTTTTCACCATGTTCCAAAGAAACCCAATACCTGCTAGCAACCAATCCCTTCTCTAGTCCCTGGAAACCCCTAATCTATTTTCTGGCTCTGGATTTCCCTACTCAGAACATTTTAGATGAGTGCAATCATATGATAACTATCCAGCTGACTTTTTTCATTGAGTATATTGTTTCAAGGTTCATTCTTGTTTGAGCACACATTGATACTTCATTCCTTTTTAAGACCAAAATACATTTTATTATGTAGCTGTAACACCATTTATTTATTTGTCTGCTGATGGACATTTGAGTTGGCTCCCCTGTTTAGCTAGGTTGAACAGTGCTGCTGTGATCATTGCTGAATAGTTTTTTCAGCCATCTTGTGTTTCCAGTTCTTTGGGGCATATTGTGGTATGTGGTATTTGCTTTCAGACGATAACTCTGCATTTCATTCTTGAGGTGCTACCAAGCTCTTTTCCATGGAGGCTGCGAACTTCGCATCTCCACCAACAATGTCTCAGAGCTCCTTTCACATTCCCCACTCAGGGATGAGGGTTTGGCTCAGTGACACAAGTATGTGCCTGGCAAGTGCAAGGTCATGAGTTCAATCCCTGATACAAAAACAAAAAAACAAAAACAAAAAAAAGTGGTTCATGCTGTGGCCAGAGTGGTGGGAAGTGTCGCCACATTCTAAACTTGCTGACTTGCTATTGTCCCAATTTTAAATAATCATCCTAATAGATGTTATCTCACACTAGCCTGCTGATTTTCACAGCAGTAAGGTTCAGAAATTGCTGACTTTTGTAACTACTGAGCATCTCAGGAAAACAGCATGGGCATGATGCAAGTTCAAATGCTACAAAGCTTGTTCCCTGTACCAAGACTCAACTACTGTTCTTAACTAAACCTTTCCTAGGCCTTTGCAAGCCAATGGTTAATTTCTGAGCTTTTAAAAAAGGTTGATTTTGACCATTTTTCCAGTGCTTTTCTTGGTTTTATGGTGTTTCTGTAAGTCCACTCTCCAACATTCCAGAAATGCTCTTTCTGTAGCTAGGTGTACATGTATTAAAATTAAATTAAATTTATCTCTCGATTTCTCATTCATCCTAGTCGTATGAATAAGTGCTTGATCCCAACACAGGGCTAGTAGTTATTGTACTGCAGACACGGAGTGTTTGCAGCATTGCACAGAGTTCTCCTGGACAGAGCCTGGCAGCAAGGAGTCTGGAACCAGTCTGGCATTCAGATGAGTTCGTTCTTCCTCTGTGTCCTTGCAGGCCTGTCTCTCACATAAACCACACTGCAGTTGACTCCATATGCAACTTCTCACCCTTGGCTCGGAGACTGGACAGAATTGTCATCTATGAGGAATTCCTGCGATTGACCCAGAATGGTACCCAGTTGCAGAACTTCACTCTGGACAGGAGCAGTGTCCTCGTGGATGGTAAGACTTCCTGGGCTTTGGAACTGGAGCAGGGGCTCCACACTCCTTACATAGAGACCCCAGAGAATCTTGAGCTGTAGACCCAAGGCAGCATTGAAATTCCTCAGAAGTATACTAGGTAGTGAAGTTCCTCCAGACTTTCCTCAGCAACCGGGGATTTAAAAACATACCCTGTGTGACCTAGGAGGCTTTTGTACTCTCCTGGCAAGCTCTGTAACCTTGGACTAGTTACTTTTCCTCTCTGGATTTTCTTCTTTCTGTCAGTCACTTATTTGGTAGAATAATCAATGAAAGCCTCCAGCTCCAAGCTATGTAGATCTAATCCCAATAAACATAACAGGATGTATGTGTTTTCTGATGTCAAAGATGCCTCCAAGAAAGCTGAACCGTGCATATCCAAATGTACTCATTCAAACATGACTATACACTGTACATTGTATTGTGCACCAGGAATATTGCTGGACAGAGTAGCTTTGTGTTCTTGGTCTCTCTGATACTCAGAGAACCTTAAATTCTTCCTAGCACATAATAGATATTCAACATATTTATAAGAGGAATAGCTAAGCCTCGTATGAGGTCCATTTTAGGTCCAGTGTGACTAACATGACTGGAACCAATCCAGGGCCTCCTGTGCGCTGTCCTTGGTTCTGAAATATGATACGGGTGCACTGTCGATATTTTATGACAGAAATCAGCAAACTTTTTCTATAAACATATAGATAATAAATGAATATGTTAGGCTTTGTGAGATCTACATGACCTTTTTGTGTTATAAATTCTTTTAAAATATGAAAGTAAACTTTCGGCTCCAAGACCATCAGCCATGGGCCTGAAGCTTGCCAACTCTACTCTGAATCAGTGCTACCAATAGAATTTTCCAGGGATATTCAAAGTCAGCTCGATCCAATCGGACTTCCTACAGTGATGGGAACTTTGTACATTTGTGTGTTAGTCCATTTCCTCTTATTATAACAGAATCACCAAGTCTAGGTACTTTACCAAGAAATGAGGTTTATTTCATTCACAGTGTTGGAGACTGACAGCACAAAACCAGGCAGCCTCATTTTTTCAGTCTCTGGTGAGGTCTTAGAGTGGATGGTACCACAGTGGCAGGAATACATGTGGAGGAAATCACATGGTGAAATGAGAAACCAGATGCATGCAGGAGCCAGACCTTCTCTTTTCATAACAACCCACCTTCATGGGAACTAGCCAGGATCCCATGAGAACCACATTACACCCTTCTGAGGGCAGCACCCCCCAAGGATCTAATATCCTCTCCTGAGTTCTACATCTTAAAGATTCACCACCTCACCATCACCACCCTGGGGACTAAGCCTCTGTGATATGAACCTCAGGAGTAGAGCATACTTAAGCCATGTCCAGACCATACAGCATCATGCTGTCCCATGCTATAGCTGCATGTACCTGTACTAGGACTGAGATGCTGGATTTTTAACTTAGTTTAAACCTAAAGAACTATTTGGTGTTAGACCTTCTTGTATTGCAGAACACTTCTTTAAGGATTTGGTTGGGGTAGAGTTGCAGAAGTGGGGAACCCATCTACCTTTACCTCTATGCCTAGTGGTTGCTATGTACCCCAACTTTGACAGTTTGTACTGAAGTTTCCTAAAAATAGACTTTCACTCACAGAGTGGCACATGCCTGAAATCTTAAGTACAGGCAAATTCAAGCCCTGAAAAACTTAGACTCCATTTGAAAATAAAAACTAAAATACTGCAGATGTAACTCCATGGTAGAGGACTTGTGTAGAATGTTCACGCCCCGATACGGAAAAAAAAATAGGGAATTGCCAGCAATACATTATATAATGAGAATCTATCCATACTTGAAAGTGGTCATCAAAGATGAGTTTCTGGAAATTACATGGAAAGTGAATCCTGGAAGGTGAGACTGAAATGTTAGGTGAAGGGGAAGAGTTTGAATATGTTTCTAGGTAAAAGAGAAAACCTTCTTGAGTAAAAATTTACAAATTTCTAGAGACCTTATGGTTTCACAACTGTAATGATCTGTGCATTGCCCTACTACCATGATACAATTGAGTCAAATTTAGATTTTTAGTACCCACAGATACGGATTTCACTTATTACATTCTTGTGGTGTGGTAATGATTCCATGATTATGTAACAAAATACACTTTTTCTAGAGATACAAACTAAAGTATTCAGGGCAAAATGTTGTGATATATGTTTGATTTTAAAATTTCAGTGGAAATACTAAGTGGCTCAAGTGAGGAAAATATCTTTCATTCATAAATCAGGTGAAATATTGTTTAAATTGGATAAAACATTGATGGTTAAATCTAAATGATGAATATTTATTTTATGGCTCTCTCATCTTTTCTGTGCATTTGGAATATTTTATTAAATGAGTAAAGGGGTTGCTCATGAGCTCAGAGCATAAGCCTAGTGTGCTCAAGACCCTGAGTGCAATCCTCAGTACCATCAAAGAGAAAAAAAGAATGAATAGTACTCATATGCCTTTTCTATTTCATTCATTTTCAGGATATTCTCCCATCAAAAATGACACTGTGACTAGAAACCCTGGTAAGCCTCAAAGAAGCCTGTACCAAGGGCAGGGTGGGGACAACCTGATGCTATGTGTCCTCAAAGAGTACCAAACAGAGGGTTAGGGGTTACAGTGAAAGTCAGTCAGCCTATGGCAAAGACCACTGAGATGCAGTGGCAAGAAGTTGGCCTATAGGAGCCTACGTCTGGGGGGTCTGTTTCAGAGCCATGTGGTGTTAAGCTGCTAAGCTCTACTTCCCAAGTTCAGGCTCATCCTTAGGCCACACAGGGTCCAAGAAAGATCCCCAGGATGTCACAAGATGTGGTTCACCCTAGTGTTTGTATCCCCAGGTCTCCCCTTCTGGGCCATCATCCTCATCTGCTTGGCAGGACTCCTGGCATTCATCACATGCCTCATCTTCTGTTACCTGGTAAGCTCTGTTTCTTGTCTTATTACTCTTGGGCTGTGGGAATCCTTCATGTAGTCACACACCATATAATGAGGTTTTGGCCTCATTGTCCTAGGTGACAACGTTTATGGTCATAAATCCCCTTAGACGATTGCCTAGTGATATCATAGCCATCTTAGTTTCTGTAAATCTACTTTATGATGTTTTCACAATAACAGAATCACCGTAACTCTGCGTTTCTCAGATGTAGCCCCGTCAATGAGCAATGCATGTTTGTACACTGTAAATACAAGTCCTTTGCTGATTATATGTTTTGTAAAAGTTTTCTCCTAGATTCTCCTAGATTTCTCCTAGATTTCTGTGTGTCTTGCTTTCTTACTTTTTTCCAATTTTATTTTTAATTAACAATAAATGTATATGTGCCTGGGCTACAAGATGATGCTTCGGTAAACATATACATAAGTAAATCAGGTTAAGTGTCATATCCATCATATTTTTTGTGATATGAACATTTGAAATCTACCGTCAACATTTTTGAAATAGTTATCACATCGTCATTGGCCGTAGCCATCCTGCTATGTAATAGATCTCAAAACCTTAATGACATTAGTTGTTAGAGAAGTATACATGGCTGTGACAGTGAGATGCCACTATACTGAATGATGAACATTAAAAATGCTGATTATAACAAGTTTCAGTAAAGACGTGAAGCAGCTGAAACTTGTGAAAAGCAAGAAGAGCGTAGCTTGGTTGTTTCCTTGAGAATTACATACATTTGCTATGGTACCCAACATACCCAGTAATTTATCTAAGAGAGAGAATAGCATATATTCACAAAAATACTTGTACACAAATGTTGGCAACAGATTTGTTAATAACAGCTCCAAACTGAAATCAGCCCCAGTGTCCATCAACAGATACATCCCCACACTGGAATATGTTACCTGGCAGTGAACAAGGGAAGAACCATTAAAACATGTGTTATGCACAAGTTGTGAAGTAATTATGCTGAACAAAAGAGGTCAGACAAAGAAAAGATTGCAAACTCTGTGATTCCATTTATAAACAGTAGACAACATACACTAATCTGTTAATGGTATAAATCAGATAAGCAGTTGTCTGCGAATGGAAATGTGCATGCAAGTGGCAGGGAAGGATCACAAAGAAGTGGAAATAAAGTTCTAGGAATGATTGCTGAGTGTTCCTCATCTTTATAGTAGGGATGGTTCAGTAAGTTATAACCAAAACTTATCAGTTCATTCATTTTAAATGTGTGCAATTCCTTGTTTACTAGTTAAGACTTGGTTAAATTGGAGTAGTGTGGAGAAGGAAGAAGATAAGGAGGGAGAGTGAAAATTAAGATAAAATAGGTGGTAAATATAAGTTACTAGAGAACCAGGCATAGTGACACAAACCTGTAATCCTAGCACTTGGGACACTAAAGCAGGAAGATTGTTTCAAGTTAGAGGTTAGCTTGGGCTCTATAGTTCAAGGCCAGCCTGAACTGCATATCAAGACCCTGTCTCAAACAAACAAACAAACAAAAACCAACTAAAGAAGATGTTTGCTAGCTATAGATAATTGATAGATATATAATTATTAATAGATAGAGAGATAATAGACAACTATTAGATAATACGAAGATGATATATGAGTAATTATATACAGGTGATAATCAATTAATAGTTTATTGATGGATAAATACATAGACAACAGGCAACTTTATAGATAGTCGCTGGATGATTATAGCTAAAGATGGGTGACAGGTGATTTATAGAAATGTAGACATTAATAAAGAAACTGGGAGAAAGAGAAATGAAGTGGCTATCAAAAGATAGTTTCTAAAAATGAAAGTGAAAAGGGAGAAAGAGGCTTGAAAGACAAAACCAAGTGGAGAGGATGAGGAAGAGGGACCTGGGAAACTTCGGGCCTGTGACTTGTCCACATTCTCACCCTGTGGTCTCTGCCACGTGGGCTGCTAACAGCCCATTCTGATGACTTCTCTTTATGCTTGCAGGTGGCTGTCTGCCGGCAGAAGAAGGAAGGAGACTACCAGGTCCAGCGCCACCGCCTGGGCTATTACCTCCCACACTTGGACCTGAGGAAGTTGCAATGACCCCCTCTGCGGGGGAGCACCTCTGTCCTACCCTGAGTCCAGAGAAGAAATAAACCACACTGGCCAGACACAGTCTATGGGCCTTGCTTGACATTGTCCCTGACTGGTTCCCAGGGGACCGAGTGAGATGTCTTCCTCCTCCATTAAGGCCACTTTTAGTTCTATCTTGGGGTTTCATGCTATATCCACGGCTCAGGGACAGCAGAATTAGAAATCGCCATTATACAAAATGGCGCTTCCCGCTTCAATGTGAGATTTCCCTCCCTGTCACCCTCCACCTGCCTGCACCTGACTTTACTGCCAGCCATCACACGGATCTGTTTCTCCAGCCCTGGCTGTCTCAAGCTTTCTCTCACTCTACTTCATTCCCTGAGCTCATCTTTACCATGACTTTCAGGAGAATCCTTTCCTTATGTATGTGAGTTCAGAAAGATGGGAAATAGTCCAAGAAGGAAATGAGTCTGTCATGAATGATTCCACAACCAGCTTTGGAACTTGGGAGCTGGAATGATTAAATATCCAGAAAACTTGAGTCCCGGAGTCATGCTGACCCTGCCTAAAGATGTCTGTTTTGGACCTAAGATGAACAAAACTTGAGAGGGATCATCTAAGGGAAAAATGGGACAGTCTTTTTTACATCTTTCCCTGCACTGAGATAATTACAAGTAGACAATTACAGCCTCCCAGGTGCGAGGCCAGCTGCTCTATCCTGCACTGTATTCACTAGAATCAGTGGCATGATCCATATATTTTTTAGATCACCATGAGTGAGGGTCCTCAAATCTTACCCAGGGCTAAGAATTAAAATTAGAATAACTCCATTCATTCTCACCTTCTTGAAGTGTGTTTGTACTCTCACTCTTCAACAGTCTGTCTCTGAGAATGCACTGTGGAAATGATAGTAATGGCAATAACTCATTTATTAATGGCAGCCATGTATGGATTAACAAAGGTACATTCAAAGAGCTGTGTCATCTCATCCTATGGGACTGTGTTTGTGTGTGTGGTCTGTGGTTGATGGAGAGCTCATCATGTGGCCCAGGACTGTACTTAATATCTGCTAAGCACTATGTCGGGTAAGCTTTGCATGCGCTAACTCTGTTCTACTCTCTATTTGCTGTACTTTGAACTCATCTTCTCCAAAATTTATGTGTTGGAAACCTAATCTCCAAAACAACAGTAATGGGAGGTGAGGGGATCTAATGTGAAGTGTCTGTGGAATGAATCCTCTGTCCTACTGAATGCTGCTATAAAGGGGGGCTGATGGTCATTGGTTTTCTCTATTTCTTTTCTTCCCTATGAAGACTCAGCATCTTGATCCTGGGATTCCCAGATTCCAAAACTGTGACAAAATAAATTTTTGTTCTTTATAAATTGTGTGATCTACCGAATTCTTTTTTTTTTTTTTGTACCGGGGATCAAACTCATGACCTCATGCTTGCCGGGCAGGCGCTTAAGCCACTGAGCTAAATCCCCAGCCCTACCGAATTCTGTTATAGCAAAATAAAATGGATTAAGATCATCCTTGAGGGTTTTATTCCCACTTAATAGATAAAGGGGTAGAAGCTCAGAAATGGAAGCTAACTGCAGAGTTGTACTCCATTGTGTGCATATACCTTTTCTTTTTCCATTCAGCTGCTAATGAACATAAAAGGCTACTTCCAAGATTTAGCCTTAATGAATTGTGCTGCTGTAAACATGGGTGTGCATGGATCACTGTAGTATGATGCCTTTAACTCTTTCAGGAAGATATCTAGAAGGGGAATAGCTGGAGGAGGGATAAACTTGAATTATTTGTGGGAAAATGGATGCACTTTGAGACCAAAATGTTTAGTGAGGTAAATTAGAGACACAAACTTAAATACCACATAGTTTGTCTTATAGGATATTTAAAACATAAAGAACCAAGTAAAAGATGGATAATAGGAAGTAGGGAGACAGAGATTTCTCAAATGGGAAGGGGTTGAAGAGATAGAGGAAGAGTGGAGGGAGGAGAGAGGGAGGAGAAGAAAAAAGAATTAAGATGTGTTATGTACATGTACAAACCCCGCAAGGAACATCAACAGTATGTACTGCCAACAAATATAATTGAACCTAGCACCTTGTACCTGCCAGTCAAGCAATCTGCCACAGAGTATTTCCCCAGCCCTACAAAAATTTAAAAAGTAAATAGAATGCAAATAAATCACATAAAAGCAAGTGAAAATGGAAGTGTAACAAAAAAGAAAATTATTTTTCTCCTCACCTGAAACCCCATACACGTGTTGGCCAGGTGTGGTGGGTATAATCCCAGCACTTGGGAGGGTAAGGCAGGAGGGTCACTATGAGTTCTAGGTAAACCTAGGTTACATAGTGAGTTCAAGGCCAGCCTAAATTACACAGCATGACCCTGTCCCCAAAAACCAAATACACAGACATATCCTCATGTTGTAGCAAGGAGTTTAATAAAGAAAAGTATCGATGTATGTTAAGGTTCCAAGAGATCAAAGAAAAAATCAAAGCTATGATCACTGCAAAGTGGTGCTAAAATAAGGTCATGTCCCATTTCTTCTTTCTCATCTTCTTTTTTTGTGGCATTAACAAGCCTTTTGTGGTTCCTTTGCTCTCTCCGCCTCACTAGCTGATCTGTCCGCAATCAGTGCTACTGCCAGTCTTTCTCTTGCTGTCTCCACTTTTCTTTCTTGTCTCTTAATATCTTCCTCCGTGACCAGAAATTGTTTGCAGAGGAGCTGGGGTGTACCCAAACCCATTTCTGGAACTCTCTCTACTACATGAGCAGACGGGGCAAGGACAGGCAGAGAGCTGGAGCTCATACCACCAGCTAACAGGGATGCACTGGTGCAACCAGGAGCAAGTGTGTGCAAAGTTTTAGCAAGGTCTAAAGTACTTAAAAGTTCTCCTAAGCTGCTGGAGGCCTGGAGGCCTTGCAGTCTCTTGTGCAAGCAGACCTGCTGGGGCTTATCTAAGTTTGTCTCCCATTGATGGTATCTGACCTCATTGTTCGGATAAGATGTAATTCTAGTAACTGGTCTCTTGAAAGTGTAGCTGGACATCCTCAAGGGGATTGAGATGCTTAAACTGGACTTTGGCTTTGACTGGTTTATGCAGTCACGTTGTTTCCTCTGTGAAGTCTTGGCCATCATATATGTTTTCCTCTGACCCTATTAAACAGAAATGGTGAAGCTGGGTCAACGTTTCCAATGAAGCCTATCTTCTTTTACTGTCTGTGTGACACTAAATTGTCAGAGGTAATTATCTCTGCTGTTTTCAACTTCCATCCTTCCTCTCCTGGTCAGGTCCTAAATCTGATCTCAGGATGTCAAAAAGCAAATCTGAGTCAAGGTTAGACAGTTCAAAGTCCAAACTCTCCTCTGTCATCTAGCAATGCACTCTCCTTTCATTCTTTTCTCATTGTTCCTGTCAGTCTCAACTATGTGACACCTGTTCCTGTCTCTCATGACACATGGTTTCCAGTCTTCCTCTAATTCCCAACTCTGCCCTTCCTCTGTTATTTGACAATTCAGTCAGCCCATGGTCCATTTGGTTTTCACAGCTCCTTTAGCTCGTAAGTCAAAAGTGAAATTATCAACTGCCCCACTCTCAGAGTCTCACTCCCAGGCCCCTGACGTTTACTCATCCCAATGGTGATGTTCAAAAATTAATAATTTAAAAAACCCACTCACCAACCACAAGTTTGTGATTTCCGGCCTTTCCATGCAAACACTCATAAAATAGAGACCTTCCTTAAAAATAAGAGTTACTCCCAACTAGGTATCTTCACCTTACTTTTTCTTTTTTTTCTAAATCAACAGATATTATTTGAGCATACAATATATATGTGGTACACTGTGAAATTTGGTATATAATATTCATTTAGCAATGACTGAATCAGGTTAATGGGCATTATTGCCCCTTCAGTATTTTTCACTTCTTTGTCTTAGGAAGCTCCACATTTCTCTCTTTAATTTTTTCTTTTGGGGACAGAGATTTAGCAGAATTTCGCTGTGTAACTCTGGCTGGCCTGACATTCACATTCCTTCTACCTCAGCCTCCCAAGTACTGGGTTTACTAGCATGTGCCACCAGGCACTATGCTCAGTTCTTCTTAGATTTTTATCAAATATTTAATAAATTACTGTAAATTGTGATCACTCTGTCATGCTATAAAAAACTAAAACTCAATCTTACTAATGAAGAGAAGAAGGGGTAGATGTTGACAAACTTACTAAATGTATAACAGAATCTCTCTCTCTCTCTCTCTCTCTCTGGTCTTTTTTTGAGACAGGGTCTTACTATGCAGTTCAGGCTGGCCTTGAGCTCACTTTGTAGCGCAGGCTGGTCTTGAACTTGCAACAATCCTCCTGTCTCAGCCTCCCAAGTGCTGGGATTACAGGTGTATGGGATATCCCTCTAAGGGATATCTCTTAGTAAGAAAATCTGCACATTCCATCTTACTCTTCCCAAACATACCACTGACTTAAATATTAAAAACATTTAACACAGAAGTTATTGAAGCACACATATAGAAACAGAACAAAAGACAAGAACAGATATGGGAATTTATAATGAAAAGAAATGTCAGCTTTCTGATGGGTTCTGGTTGGAATCTTAACTTAAACCATGCTTTCTTAATTAGAGGCTGTGGGTTCAAATGACTGACCTACTAATCACAGGAAACTCACGCCACACACACAAAACCCTTCAGCCCAATAATAAACCCAAAAATCAATCAAACAGTCATTTTTCTCCTTTCTGCCAAACTTTAGGTTGTGACCATTATTTTCTTTCTTAAATTACCCTCTCCTTCCACTTTATTAGCAATGTAGACTATGTCTATGTTTTGGACAAAATAAATTATTCAGATAATAAACCATTTCATCAATAACAGCCAGAGAGACTTTTAGACAATGGAAAGGGGATTAGGAAAAAAAAGAAGGGAGGGAGGGATAGGGAGAGGAATGGGGGCTTGGATATGATCAAAGCATGTTACATGCATGCATGAAACATGGACCAGGTATGCATGGACCAGGTAATCTCTGCACTCTAAAAGGCTGAGGCAGGAGGATAACAAATCAGAGCCTAGCCTGGGCACCTTAGCAAATTAACAAAAGCCTGTCTCAAAATAAAAAGTTTTTTAAAAAGCCAGGAGATACAGCTTGATAAGAAGGCCCTGAGTTCAATCCTCAGTAACACAACAAAAGAAAAAGAAAAGAAAATGCCACAATACAACCAAGATTTTATATAATTAATAGGTATTACTAAATATATACATGTAACATGATAAAAAATGATGACTGTTTAACAGTAAAAGTAATTAATTTTAATAGAAGACCCTTGGCCACCGGTCACCCTCAAATCTCTCTCCCTCACTTCCAAATATTTATCTCACCACTCTTTTTTTTTTTGGTTGATTTTTTTTATTTGAAAGAGAATAAAACAAAAGGGGGCAGTACAGAGCAGATCAGAACAGGACAACATAGGCAACACAGTACTTTACATTAAGTCAACTGGACATCAACAGTATCTAACACCATATCTCTTACTCTGCTATAGTTGAGCATAGTTTCAAATACAATAATATCAAACATAACACCATAGTATAAAGCCAT